>PVIU01011632.1:0-63769 GCA_004026605.1 Ondatra zibethicus
GGGAAGCCCACCTGCAGTTTAAGTAGCCTCTGGGTAGCCAACCTCAGCACGCCACGTGGGCACTGCAGATAGGTCCAGGTACGCGGAAGCAAGCCAGATCTTTAGCCTTAGCCAAATATGGAGTTGTTTACCACAGAGAGCACTCGCCATCGGGAAGGCGGAGGGCAGAAGCCGGCGCCATCTTTAAGGCGCCTCTGCATGCAGCTCTCTACACCAGACTAAAGCAATGTGATTGAAAAACTGGGCAAACTTGACTGTGTTCATGGACACAGTCAAGTTTGCCCAGTGACTAGCTTCCACTTGTGTGGAATGTGCCTACCATCTCCATGCTGTCTCCAAGTATCAGGGATGGGGTGAGGAGAGAGACCATGTGCTCTGCCTCCCTTCCTCTGAGTCTCTCTTTCATCCTCCCCAAATCTCTTCCCTGCTCCGTCTTTATAAATGATACTCTCTTTTCCTTGTTTTTCTTCCTTGAAAAATTTTACAGCTCAGCCTCAATAGCAGGAAGAAAATTTTTCCAAATCACAGAAGAAATCCAGTGACCTAAATAAGATTCTCCTGGCTCTTGATACTTAAGCTTCAAGAAGGCTGGCTGATAGTAATAATAATAATTATTATTATTATTATTTCCATTATCATTCTCTAGGTAGTGTTTCCACTACTGACCTTCCACTTCCTTGTTTTATTTGGCATGAAAAAAAAAATCTACCTTTAAGTCATACATCGTAATTTTCTCAACGTTTTAAACTTCCATTTTTACAAAAAGAAATGAATTTCTAAAATATGAATAAACTTTTTGTTATCCAGATGAGGGGACTCTGTGTTCTATAAGTAGCTTTATTTCTCCTGAGCATTATTGTGGTTCATTGACTTTATAGCTGGGTAAAACTTCCAATTGCTTTTCTCCCTTGGGAGCTTGAATAGCAATTTCTAATAATGTAAGAGAGTTCTCATGGAGGAGGCTTCCAGGTCAGTTCTTGCACTAGGAATGGGAGTGTGCGCCCATTTCTCCTTTTAGTCCTAGGACCCCCATCTGATGATGACCACTGCAGGCCCTGTGCGGGCTGCTGTCTCCGTGAGTCCATTTTCTTCCAATTCCTGTGTCAAAAGTCTGTGGTGTCTTCAACAATGGAGTATAAGCTTCAAGTTTGGAGCACCAAAGGACAATGACAATAGCCTATATTGTTTTGGAGTCTTCTGGTTACCCTGCAACCCACAACTTCAAGGGAGGTTTCCCATTCTTGAAACCGAAGATTTTGTTAGATAATTTATGGCTCTGGGCAGAGGGCACTCTCCCCCAGTGTGGAATTCTTCATGTGTTTCAATAACCTTATGAAATACTCTATTTGCCTATGACCTTTTCAGAGAGTCCTAGTGTTATTCATGCCTTCCTCCCTCTCCCTATGCTCTTATCTCCATACTCCCTCCCGAGGTAAAGTCTTTTGTCTGGATCAGCTGCCTTGTCAAACAATACCTAATAAAGGGTATGAGGATTAAGAAAAAAAGAGACAAAAGACAAGATAGAATCGGGTTGGGGGAGGCTCTCAGTGAATACTGTAGAAACCTCAAATTTATTTCTCCTAGTCCTTATATACCCATAGCAAAAAAAGAGGGCAAAAGACTTCCTTATCGTAGTTCAAGGAACAAACAAGTGTAATCACCTCCTTAATTATCAAAACATCTAGTAATCACACTTTTGACCAAACAACTTTTTATTTGGCCTTGAGGAGCAAAACAGTGAAAGACCATTCTTAGGCCAAGCTTCCTGTTAACAAACTTGAACGCTCTGACCTTAAGTCAAAATAGAATGGAGTCATACTGCGGGCTCCCACAGCCTTCCCTGTTTTTACTATGTCTGACTTCATAATGACCGTGTCCTACCATCCTCCTCCCCAGAGACTCTCTTCTACACCCCTGCCCAGTGGTCTCTTTCCATTTTCTTGGTACCTGCCGTAACTTGAGGCTATATGTGTATATCCCAAGGTGCAGAACTGGGAACAGCACATAAGAAGGCATTTGTTTTCTCAGTCTCTATTAACCCTAGTTCTACCCCCTTTCCTGAAGTCTTTATGAGTTCATTTTTCTTTACAGCTGAATAGTATCCACAGTGTTCTGTACCTCATTTTTATTATCCATTCACCAGCTGAGGGACGTTTAGGTTGTTTCTACTTCCTAACTATTGTGAAAAAGGCACCAATGAACATAGTTGCCAGTATCTGTGATGTTGGATGTTGAGTCCCGTGGGCATATGCCAAGGAGTGGTATACTGGGTCATATCGTAGATTTAGTTTTAGCTTTTTGAGGATTCCCTACACCAGTGAATGGTGGTCCTCTTTTACCCACATCCTTACCAGCATTTGAAGTCAGTTTTTTTTTTCATCTTGGCCATTCTGACTGGGTTGATATGAAAGCTCAAAGAAATCTCAATTTGCATTTCCCTAAATGCTAAGAATGCTGAATAATTTTTGAGATGTTTCTCAACCATTTCTATTTCTTCTTTTGAAAGCTCTCTGTTCAGTCATAGCCCATTTTTAATTTTTTTCTATCTTGTAGAATTTGTGTTATTTTTATGTGTATGAGTGTTTTATCTACATGCATGTATGTTCACCACATACATTCCTGATACCTACAGAGGTCAGGATAGAGTACTGGGTCCTTTAGGGCTGGAGCTACACTTATGAACAGCCATGTAGGTGCTTGAAAAAAGATGCTTAGAAGAAATCCCACACTAGCTCAAAATTGAGAATAATAGAAGGTTATTTATTTAGGGGTAGACTCACAAATCACAATCCTCTGCTGGAACAGAGAATAGCAACCATATTCTGCAGCCGGAAAAGAGGCCAGAAGCATGCTTTATATGGACATAAATAGTATGAGAGGCCATGCCCAAGTGGGCGGGTAACTTAAAGGCTACTGGTGGTAGGAATTCCTACAGCAGGTGCTATGCTGGGAATCATATCTGGCTCCTTTGCAGCAACAAGTAATCTTAAACACTGAGCCAAATATTCAGTCCTCCTTCCCCCACAGCCTATTTTTACTTGGGTGATTTATAATCTTGATTCTTTATTTTTAAGTTATTTGTAGATTTTGGATTAAATGTTCAGAGTATACTTTAAAATATTTTAATTTTCATCTATGTCTAAATTTACTTTTAAAAACTTACTTCTTTTTATTTTTTCTTTCATTAAAAATAAAAATTTTTCTCATATAATATATCCTGGTTAAGGTTTCTCCTTCCTCTATAACTCCCAGTTCCTCCCCATAACCCTTTACAGTGGGATTCACACCCTACTAAGAAGAATGGAGGACTGGGTTAGTAGCTCTAAGGTATAGTCTTTGCCTGGCATATACAGAACAGTGGGTTCAATCTACAGGTCCATGTGCTATTCCACCCATTCTCTTATATGTTTATAAGAAAATATTTTCATTTAGACATACATCAGTAGAAAAGCATCGTCATTCATTTTACCAATTGATGTACTTAAATTCTATATAACTTAATTATCTTCTACTTCCAAACTAGTTTATAACAATTTAAAAAATTAACTTGATAAGTTCAATAAAGTTTCTAATAAAGACAGCAGAAATAATACACATTCAATTATAATATTTTCTAATTGAAAATTCCTTTGTATGAATGACTGTTCATCGCTTCCTAGACCATGAAATTTTTGGAAAACCAAGAATGCTACATAAGTTATCTCCTTAAGAGCTATCACAGTCAAGGAAAATAAGTGTATAAAAACTATTACTGGAAGCTGGGGAGATGGCTCAGTGGTTAAGAGCACTCATTGCTCTCCCAAAGGTCATGAGTTCAATTCCCAGCACCCACATGGCAGCTCACAACTATCTGATACCCTCTTCTCCACTTCAGGAACACATTCAGATATTACTGCTATGGAAACACCCAACTGCATTAGTTGAGAACAGAATATATATTTTTAACATTCATTTATTATTGGAAATAAAATCACAGAGGTAATCAAAGTGGGTAATGACCACAGGTGATCAATGATAGTATTTAGTACTAAAATATGGGAATTTCTAACTAGCAGGATTTTAAGTGATGCAACTTTTAAAAACAAAATAGGCAAGTTCCTCAGTAAGAATAGTTACCATATGTATTAGGTTTATTGGTCTGATTGTCATATTACAAATTGACTTATGAAATTAATTGTGAGAAGGGTCCTTTTATCATACCTTTATCAGCACAGACTATGTTCATTTTTTGGTAATTAGTGTTTAAAACCTAGAATCTGTCGTTAGAGTGAAGCCTGAGTCATGTTGAACCATAGGGTGACTATATTCCTGACCAGACTAAAAATTAAAACATTCATGCCCTGTAGCCAGGCAGTCTGTGACAATGTCAGCACAGTCAAGAATATGGCCAGTAGATGCCAAGTCAAGTAGAGCCTGAATGTGCAGTACTGACCACCAGGCAACTTTGACATGGGACTTGTCCCTCTCTTAAAAATGTATGAAATAGAACTTACCCAGCAATATAGATTCTGGCCATTCCTGTAACACTCAGAACAACATAGAAAAGGATGCACAAGTTTCCGTCAGTGGGTTCTTCCCTCAGCAATAACTCAGTTCCCCTGTGCATCAGCCAGCCAGAGGTCACAGTCTTTGACAGTGGATCCAAGATAGTCTGCCAGCCTACTATTCCCTGGGATGAAGGAGAATTTAAAAACATAATAGATTGATAGGAAAGGCAGAGGTGGACATAAAGGTAGCTTGAAGAAATGCCAGCAACACTAGTACAGCCACTCTGAGGTCTTAGCTTCAAGCTGTCAAACTTAATACCTTGCTCACCCTCAGGCAAACTGGGAAATACTGCTCCCGTGAAACACGTTTAAAAAAACTGGTTTCACTTCTAACATAACTTGAAATGAAATAACATTTGTTCAAATATTTTTCTGTTATAGAAGCAATGTAGCTCTCTGGGAGAACATTTGAGAAATATATTAACGTTACAAGGGGAAAATAAAACACCTGCACTCCATCTAGTCAGAAAACATTTTAATTTCTTTACATAAATTCACAGTATATGTACACACATGTGTATTTGTTTGTCTGCATCTTTTAAATTAAATGATATCATTGGAAATATGTAAAGAACAGAGTACACAAACCATAACTGGAAAGCGTGATGAGTTTCCGCAGTAGGAAAGCATCTGTGAGCATTGCCCACTGCAAGAAACAAATTATCCCATATTTGGGCACTCCCCTAACCCTTCTGTGATGTAGGACTTTCTCCAGACCTCCGTGCTGTCCTATGACTCCTGTCAGTGTATACAGCTTTCACCTATGTCAATGAAGTCCTGTAACTACATATGATTGTGAGTGTGACTTCTGTCACTCAAGCTAATGTTCCGGAACTATACTACAGGATCGCTCGTGGCATTGGGTCACCACATGAGTAAAACCCTTTACAAATATTTGCTATGGATGGTCATTGGGTAGTTTTCATATTTGGGCTACAGAATGCTTTTGTGCCTGTGTTCATGTCTTTTAAACAAAGTGTGGTTGAATATTAAATACATATAAATCATATATACATAGCTCTAAATTATGATGAGATAGGTCATCAATGGACACAAATAAACAATCCATCCATGGCCAGCACCTCTCTGTGATGCACGGTAAGTTTTAATGACAACTGAACGTGTTATAGAATAGATATGGAGGTTTAGAATAAAGTTATATGAAAGATTGCTCTTGATTTTGTTAAAGTAGAAACAGTTTAGAATAGAAGCCTTAGAAGCTAGGGAAAGCATCATTACTCCTGCAGGCAAGTGAGGAGTTGAGTTGTTTACAACCAATCATAGAGTCATTTACCTGACCATTCCATTCTGGCAGTCAAGAAACCCTACTTTGTGTCTTTCCCCTTGCTGACTGCCACACAACCTTTATAGAGTCACCCACTGCAGTTCGTGCTCTGTGTCTAGTTTCATTGCACAGTACCCACAGATTAATTGAAACTTTTCATGTAAATACTTTCTCTGGTGTTCAGGGCTCAATGTGTTTATATTTTCTTAAACAAATCTTGTAGCAAACTCTCGTGGGATTTTCATTCTCTCTTCTTCTTTTGTATCTCATTGGCCTGTAACTAAGCATTTTAGTACCAAACCATACTGTATGCCTCAACTTATTAGGGTTCTTTCCTTCTGTGTTTGTTTTTTTGTCACCCACCCCACACTGAGGCAGAGAGGGAAAGAAGCCAAGGTTAGATGGCGGCTCACACGCAAGTCACACATAAAGACAAATTTACTGACTCCAAGATCTCTATAACATTCTCTGGTTCACTAAGCCAAGATTTCCCTCTAAGAAAGCAGCATCCACAAAAATGGGTGGCTTAGAACACAGCAATTTCAATGGTAATTTAATATAATAATGATTTCATGGGATTCAAATTTTTGAATTAAATGCAAACATGGAAACTTACTAAGGTAATATATTCTGACAGTGTTATCTTGCCTGAAAAGGCTTATTTATATACCATGCTTTTTGATATTATATGCAGTTATGTTTAGACAGGGAAATACACAAGTGAGAAAAACTGCAGGATAGTATATTCTTTGGATAAAAGGGTACATGTGGGTATAAACAAATGCTCACTACATGCAAACTAAATAAAGGTAGTATCACCTGAGAGGTAAGCCTCTAGGAAATGCTTGACATTCTCAGCAAGACGTGTGCCCTTTGATATCATCATTGACTTTCTACATCTTTTTTGTTGTTGTTGTTGTTTTGAGGTGTTTGAGGGTTTCAAGCTGATTCTTTTATGTTCTATGTCTTTTTTCCTTTGGAAAACTAAGGACCAAGATGCTTTTCAGATAGAGAAAAAACAGTGTGGACACAACTGAATCCAAAATGGTGGCAGCTCTTCTCGCTTCTCACCATCTTCTCTCTTCCTTTAAGACCTCTACTGCCACTGTGAACGTGGTGGTGACAGACGTCAATGACAACGCTCCCGTGTTTGATCCCTATCTGCCCAGGAATCTCTCCGTGCTGGAAGAAGAGGCCAATGCCTTTGTGGGACAAGTGAGGGTGAGTGGAATAATAATATAGCTTAAATGTTGTTTGCAGGGGCCTAATTTCTCACATTGTAATTTTGAAAAGAGAGTTGGCTCAGGGGATCTATTAAATGACTCTTTGAGTACTCTCTATGACCATTTCACAGTCAAATCCTGTACATTTTAAATTTTATGTGTCATATTTAAAGACACTGTGTAATTTAAACATAGCTTGATATTAGAGTATTCCTTTCTAACTTAACCCATCTAATTTTATTTTCTGGAAAAAAAATGAACTATGTCTAGAAAACTGTATTTCAGTATACCATTAAGTTGGGCTGTGGACCTTCCTAATTAAAAATATAGAAAACTAGATGTAAATTCATTTGACATTATAAATCTGTGCTTAAGACTCTACTCCTTCTTGTGTATTCTTGCACACTCTAGGATTAATTTATAGGTGTGTTCCTCTGCTTCCTGTGCAGGCATGGTGGCTGTTTTCTGCAGCATTTATCTTCAGTGCTAGCAAAGAGCCCACAGCTTTGCCTATTAGTGGAATGCTCATCCACTTAGCCATAACCTCAGCTCTATATTTGCTTTTGGCAAACTATCATTTCTCTTAAACTGTAGCCAGGCTCCCTTGCTTAGTCTCCAGCAAGCTTGTGGTTTGGAAGCCGCAGGATAAGAGATGTCTAGAGGCAGAGAGTATCCTCCGAAGCTCCTCCTGCAGACGAAGCATGGAGGTGTCCTCCAGCAGCATCCCTAAGACTTACGCTTGGGAACCGTCCTAGGTAATTGACATTATGAACAGGATGCTGACTTAGCTCAATGTTTACTGAGATCAGCCAGTTCATTGTTGTGGACATCTAAAGAGGACAAACACCACAACACAATTGTACAGCTGAGTCAACTGCCCATGTCTGGATCCAGGAAGAGGAAAAAAATTATCTTCTAAGAGCATGCCCCAAAGGGCACAAGAATCTCCCACAAGGCTCCACCTCTCAAAGAATCTAACATCTTCCAGTAGTGGGGACAATCTTTCAGAATAAGTATGTGCTCTTAATGCTCATTTTTTTCAAAGGAGTCTGGTTGGTTCTCTGAATAAGAATTTTCTAGAATTCCACTACTTCTTAACCAAACATAGAACCTAGTTTTTAATAGAATCTCTGTCTATGGAAGACATTTTCTTTAAATGCTGCTGTAGACTTGAAACTTTCACATTAGGTACTCAGATTTTGTCCCCTCATTGTGCGTGTGTATGCATGTGTCTGTTTTATGCATGTTTGTGCACACATGTGGGTGTGCTTGCATATGGAGGTCTGGGTTGGAGTTGATGTCAGCAAACACCCTGGGTGGCTCTTTCACTTTATTTAGTGGGGCAGACTCACTCAATCAAACCCAGAGATCGCTGATCTATCTAATCTCCATAGCTACCTTGCTCTGAAGATCCCTTACCTCCATCTCCACGGTTAGAATTATCACTATAACTACATGCCATGTATATGGATTCTGAGGATCTAAACTCTGATCTTCTCATTTCCACCCAAGTACTCAATCACCGAGCCACCTCCCCAGCTCAGGTCCTAAGAGTGTTTGATTAGTTTGAACCTGCTCTTTCTTCTTTCATAGCTCTGCCAATACTTTGACTGCCAACTCCATCGTCATCATTTTCTGTCACCATTTCCAATACAGGGGAGAAAACACTTTGTATTTTTCTTCCACTCCAATTCACCACAGGGGAGAACCTGAACCATTGTGGTGTCACTGATGCTACACTGCAAACTAGAGAGCAGATGTGAAGCCACCCATGGCTCCACGCCCTCATGCCATCTCTACTGTCAAGTACCACATGTGGATTATACAAGGACATCAACAGGTGACAGAAGATTTAGATAGAAATAGTTTCCTAGGGGTTTGTGGAGATGGCTCAGTGGGTATGGACACTTGCTGCATAAGCACTTGGCCCTGACTTTGAATCACTGGCAACCACATAGAAAGCCAGATGTGGCCACAATGTACCTGGATCCCAGCTGTGTGGGGAATAGAGACAGAAAGATCACTAGTGTTGGGGGAGGAAGCCACTTGTCCTTCCCAGCCATCTGGCTAGCTTATACCCAAAATAATCACACAGAAACTATATTATTGAAATCACTGCTTGGCCATTAGCTCTAGCTTCTTATTGGCTAACTCTTACATTAATTTAACCCATTTCCATTAATCTGTGTGTCGCCATGTGGCAGTGGCTTACTGGTAAAGTTTCAGCATGCCTAACTTTCTCCTAGCATTCAGCCTAGCTTTCCCTGCCTACCTAAGTTCTGCCTTGCTATAAGTCCAAAGCAGTTTCTTTATTCATTAATGGTAATTACAGCACACAGAGGGAACTCCCACATCACCTCCTCTTTTCTGTTTAAATAAAAAGGAAGTCTTTAACTTTAACATAGTAAAATTACATATAACAAAACAGGTATCAAGCAAGAATTACAGTTAAATATTTATATCTACTTTATCTTTTAACATAACTAAGGAAAATTAAAAATATAAGTATAAATTCTCCAACTCCATCAAAGACTCCAGAAGGATATAATAGTACCTAAGTAAACAGGAAGTACATTGTAAGCAACTTCCAAAACTTTACAACTGACAGAGACATCTCGCTGCCTGGACAGTCACCAAAGTTTTTCTGTACTGTTGGGGTATCCATCTTCAGCCTACAGGCCCATAGGATCCAGCAGACTTTTCTATGAAGCAGGAAATTTCAAGACAGTTCCACCTATATTGGCAGTTTGTCAGTCATTTTCTTCTGTATCCTGCAGAATGTCTCGCAGACTCTTTCATGAAGCAGGAACCCTGAAGGAGAGTCTCACCTTTAGGCAAGTTCAGCAGTCATTTCTCTGTGGGTCCTGCATGTCCAGTTCAGCAGTCCAGGCAGGAGCAGTCTCTTGCCCAAATAGCTAACCAGCTTTGCACACCACCCCAGTTTCAGGCACATAGCTGGTTCACATTGCCATTAAGCAAGCCACAGCACGCTGCTCACAAACCCCAGCCAAATGCTCTGTAGCTGGACCTCCTGCCTGAAAAAGGAGTTTGCACTGGCAGAATGGCCCAGAAAGCCAACATTTAAAACTACACGGCTTTTCTGCTATTGCCAAATCAGGAAAACCTCTCTTAAAGGAGCTGTGGCACACTGCCAGCAAACAGCAAGAAACTGTGTTAAACTCTGTATTTTTGTGTCTAGAATTAAGCTCTCTCAGGTTTTTAAGTGGATTTTAGTTGGTCACGTGGGCACCAATCTATTGTAAGGAGGTCGCTTGTTGGTTCCTGGCCACCTGGCTAGCTTACACCCAAAATAATCACACAGAAACTGTATTAATTAAATGACTGCTTGGCCCATTAGCTCTAGCTTCTTATTGGCTAACTTTTATATTTATTTAACCCATTTCTATTAATCTGTGCATCACCACATGGCAGTGGCTTACTGGCAAACTTTTGGCATGTCAGACTCTGGCATGGGCTCCATGGCGTCCCTCTAACTCTGCCTTCCTCCTCCCATGCTATAGGCCAAGTCAGTTTTCTTTATTCATTAACCAATGAAATCAACACATAGACAGAAGGACCTCCCACACCACATTGGGGCTCACTGGCTGCCAGCCCTGCTCCAGGTTCTGTAACAGACACTGTCTTATGAGGGATAAGTAGGAGACTGATGGCACAGGGCACTCAGTGTCCTTCACTGCCTTCTGCAGTTCCCAGAGAGGCATACATACTCACATACACATGTGCATATACCACATATATACTCAAGAAACACATATACACATCAATAATTTCAGTACATTCAGGTAGTACTAGAAGTGAGGTAAAGATAAGTTTAGGAAGAAAGTATCCAAAATAGGGATAGTTGTTAGACCAGCTACCACTTTAAAAGCAGGTGCCTAGCATCAGAGGACATTGAAGGAGGATACAAATATTTGTACCAGAATGACACCCCTAAAATGTACCAGCACTGAAGGTAGAGTGATACACTGTGGCCTTCCTTTATCCATCATAAGCAATTGGGCACATTCTTATATATGGATAACAAATGTGATGGTGGACGCTAGCAGACAGACACTGCCAGAGTATGACAGATGCTGTGACAGCTGGACACAGGACTCCGATGGTTTCTACAAGCCACCAAGGAAGACAACAGAAGTCTGCACTAGAGGCTGGTGTGGAAACATCATGATGATGCTGTGAGAGACACACAGAGGATTTGCATTGGCAAGAGGGACAAAGGGAGATTGGGGATCTTTGCCAGCATAGTCACCTCGCAATTCAAAACAGGAAGTGGGAACATGGCATGCCATATGTATAATAAACAAAACATCCCACATCCCACAGCATTAAGGTTTTTCTATATTGTGTTTGTTGTGGAAGATTCAGGGGACCCAAAAAGAGTCTACTATGTGGGAACAACAGATGTGTAAGTGACAAAGATTAATTGCTGTCATGGGAGACTCTCTGTACACAAGGAGAAATAGAGAGTGGATAAGAATCCAGTCATGAGGCTAAGCCCATCACTAATAAGTGAATTATAGTACAATCCCACTCTGAAACACCATATTGTTTAAAACAGATTCTTTCTATCATGTAATGACTATTCAGATGAAACAGATGTTCAATTATCTGTGTATTTACACATTCATGCTTTCTTTATCTAGAATTAAAGGAATAAGAGTTCAGATAGTATATAAATAAAAACATGAGTAAATATTAATAAAGTCATCAATTTGTAGTTAATTTTTATTTTCTTCTTTCTTCATTTTACTATTTCCCCCAGTGATCTCTGAAAAGGTCCCCCTCCACGTACTTGTTCTTGCATTTGATGAGAAATGGTATAGAACTGTCAGAGACCAGCTTCGACAAGGATACCACTTACCAGGGTAGGGGGATGGGGATTAGAAAAATAAGTAAAGAGAATGAATATGTGAGTAAAAATAATAAAACAGAAGATGATAGTACTGGGAGGGAGTTCGAGTGAATACTGAAATCACCTGCATTTGATTTTCCATATACTTTTATACCCCAACACAACAGGGGTAAGAAGACAAAAGACAGCTTTAACATGAAAACATGATGAACAACTTGAACAGTTACTTGTTTCAATACTTTGAGACATCAAGCCATTAATTCGTGAGAAAAGCATTCTGTTGTTTAGACAGCGAACCCACCCTAGACCAAATATCCTGAAGGCAGCCATTCCCTAGGTCAAACTTCTTAGTTCAAAAGAAGGAGCAGGAGTATGCTTGAATTCTCTGTCCTTTGGTCATCTTAATGTCCAAAACACCAAGTAACCACACCCTAGGCCAGGGTGTGCAGCCACACTTGTTGCCAGCAACCTTGAACAACCTCAAACTCTGACCTTCAGACAAGGTGGAAATAGGCTCACATTTTTGGACCTCCACATAGAACATGTGTTTTGATTTTAAAAACTGAACACTGAACCTTGGATGTTCATTAGGTAGTGGCATTTCCACACAAAACCAGAACAATTTTGAATGTACAAAGATGAGAAAAACACCCTAAAGAGCCCTATATCCATCTGACTGTGCAGCTCTGAGAACATGACAATGTTCTTCCAATGGAATTTTGATGCCTTATAAAGGTCTCCCGTTGCTACCTAATGATAATTATGTAATACATTAATTTCACTAAATGACTCATGATCATTTTGTTAAATTTCATCTTAATTGTCACCACACACTATTAGGACAATCTCAAAGCCAGGATACATATGGTTAATTACTGTACTAAGCATGAGTTATTGGTTTCTGTTTATCCTCTAATGGTGTTTTAATATGAGCAATCCAATGTTTTAGTACAAAAGCTGAAGGGATTTTTGTTTACATTTTTAAAAAGTTATATAGGAAGGAACATACCTTAATCAATGCTTAAGACCATACATGTCAAATTTTTTTCAAAGAAATTTTATCAACAGGATATAGTATAAACCACTGATCAACAAATATTAATGTAGATCTTACTATTCACAAATAACTATTGGAGGTTCTACAAAAGAAGCTTATCAATATTTTCCAACTACTTGAAATAGAAAAGAAATAATGGAGGAAATATATATAAAATAAAACCTAGTCATATAGTATGAATGTGTGCTTAATTGGTGTGTGTGTGTGTGTGTGTGTGTGTGTGTGTGTGTGTGTGTGTGTTTTAGAAAAATAGAGAGAAATTACAGGGACCTGAGGTGACCAGAGCAGGGTTCAAGAGAAAACAGGTCATTTTTAGTACTATCTCAAACACTACTAACAGTTTATGTTGAGAAAAGGGGAACTAAGCCAAGATTGTGAAGCCATAGAGGTTGCAATATAATGTAAGTCCTATGGAAAGGTAGTTTGGGGCCACTGAAGTTGAGAGTCACACAGATTACTGAATATGTACTTAGACTAGTCCTGATACCCTGTGAGTAGTAAGATCAGTGGGGGCCAGTGTTGCTTATAGTGGTATAATCCAATAACTCCCAATGAAAGGCAAATACCAGTATAATTCTGGGGGGACTCCATCATGGTATTTCACAGGAAACCATCTGCAGTGACATGACTTCACAATTGGCAAAATGGGACCCCAGAATTTCCTGTAGTGACTGTGTCTTAGTTAACACACTGGATACTTTGGCCTATCTCTGTGTAGGTTAAGTGGGGGCAGATAGAGGGGAATTGAGGACTTAAGCCCCCAAGCTTATACCCTAGGTGTCTAGCCTCCATAGTTGCATCTCGTTGAAAAATTTCTTAGAGGTTAAGAGCACTGACTGCTCTTCCAGAGGTCCTGAGTTCAATTCCCAGAAACCACATAGTGGCTCACAGCCATCTGTAATGAGATCTGGTGCCCCCTTCTGGCATGCAAGCATACATGGAAGGAATATTGTATACATAATAAATAAGTAAATCTAAAATAAAAAAATAAAAATGTCTTAAGGGCCAAACTTCTTCAGATTCAGAAACAATGCATTTGTCTACTTCTCAGAGAACCCTCAAGCATAAACACACACAGATGCACCAGGAAAGAAACTGGGAAAGAACACTTCCTGTTAGGTTAAACTAGGTCTTATTGCTGTGTACAATGTAGAAAAGGGCTTCTCCCACCAAACTTTTGGTCATGGCCCGTAATGTTCTTAAAGCCCTATAAGACAATGGAGCCCTGAGTCAACAAAACATTCCCCTGTAGTTCGAAAACAAAGATGCTGAATTTATTTACCCTGAAATCAAGGGCATTGAAGATCTGCATACTAAATCGTCACCGGTATGTAAGGTAATCGTTCATTTCTAAACCCTTAGAGCAGTTTTAAGATCATTAGTAAACTGTGGTGTTCAGACGAGCAGTGACAACGTCATTTAAAAAGAAAATCGATGTTCCCTTCAACTGTACATTTTAATATTAAACAAAAATAAATCTTAGCCTCTGTGGTCTGTCTCTGACTGTTGTCTCCCTGTGTGGGGTTCTAAAAATGTAACGAAGGTAGGGAGCTTTATGAGTCTTCCTTTATATTTTGTAGCTCAGCGTGGCACTCAACCGTGCCTCAAACTATAATACTTCTTTTTTAAGTGGACCACAAGTGGAGAGCTTTATGTGTTCTCTTGCCAAGTCAAACAATAGAATGCGGACACCACCACTCAATCCCCCCACCACTTACACACAAATCACACGATCTGAAAATTTGGAGGTGTCTATTTCAATGTTGCTACCTCTAAGGTTACTGATAATGAGATTACCTGTTTCCTGTCGCAGTTTTTGGAAACGATCTTTTGACTGTTCCATTAGCAGTTCATAAAAAGATTTGAAAATTGTGAAAGTATTTTTATAGTAGTTATTTAAAGCCCGGCCTGGTACCAGTTTTAGTTTTGTTACCACCTATCAAAATAAATGTATATGCATGTCTTTGTGCAGATATGCATGTATAAATATTATTTTATATTTCTAGACACAGTGAATGGTGACTCACCATAGACCCAAGATCACCAATGAAGTCTTAACTGGAAAGTGTGATCTCTTTGCTCATCTTTTCTCTAAGACCTGCTTGCTCATAGTTTCCATGTTTGATTATATCTGATACTTTCTATTCACCCATAAACATTGGAAATATCTTCTAAATACACTCTTGCAACTGTGGATTCCTTTGGAAAACCTCCACTCATGTCAAACCCACGGAATGCATTCTGTCCACATGCTGGCAGCTCCCACAGCTGTGTCTTGTTCGCCTTCTGACTATCAAGCTTTGCCTGAAAAACAGCCTTCCCTGAAAATGCTCCTCCTTCTTAGTCCACACCTCAGTTGGTCCCCAAGACAGCAGTCAGGAAGCCGTGAACCTTCCCCTCCTCCTCTGAAATCTATATCCTGCCAGTTACCAATACCAATCACTATTTAGGCTGACAATTGTGTTACGGCCTCATCTTCTCTCTCCAATCAACCTTATCAGGCTCATATTTTTAATCCAAACTGTTATTAAAACCATGAGATAGTCTTGATAGCTACTAATTATTGTCATGTGACTCATAAGATAGTTCAACTAACACAGCTCAGCTATAGAAGATGGTCCCTCAGCATGTCATGAAGAAACCATACCTGTAAAGACCCTAACTATTTTGACACTTCACCAACATCTGTCCTAGCATGTTTGGAGTTACTCATGTCTCTTTCTGAGATCTCTCCTGTGTCAGTTAGTTTTGATTGTGTACATGGTTGTATTGAACAGTGAGTGCCTACAAGGTTGAAGAAGCACATACTCCGGGTGTATCTGTGATGGTGTTTCTAGAAAAGAATAAGGAGTAGGAACCAGTCCTAAGTGTGGGTGGCGTCTCCCATACCAGATGCTTTGGACTCAGAGTTAAAAGGGGAGAGAGGCGAGAACTTGCTGGCACAGGTGCCCTCTCTCTGCTCCCTGCCCACTAGGAGGCCAGCTGCTCTCAACTCAGACTCAGCCAGGTCCTCCCAGTCACAGTGGATTGGAAGCTCTAAGTGGGAGCTAAACTAAATCTCCCCTCCTCTGGGCTGTTGGTTTCTAGCATTTGCCATGGGGTTGAAACAGTTAATGACACTCCTACCTCTGCCCACACTTGTTTTATTTCCTTTCTCCATTTTTTTTTATTTACGTTACTCGTCCTTAAATTTTCTGTCACTCCCAGAAAACCTTTTGGGGACATTTCTACAGATTAGGTGTCTCCTTGTATGGTACTTGCCAAAGCATATTAACATCATTTATCAAAATTCTTTAAATCACAGACTGCATTATTGATCTTAGAAAGATCAGTATCCTGGATTTGAGCTCACAGAAACATGCTAAATTATCTATGATGAATGAAGTTCCTTAAATTTGATGTTTTACACTGAAGATTCACAAATTTTTGGAAAGAGATTTATACTACATTGGTATTACATGTCAACTTCCAAATGTACATATTTGACATATTAGGCAAGCATATCTATAACTATAAGCTTCTTTGGCAAATGAGAATGTATTTTAATATTGCATATCTATCCAGCTTTAGAATTTTGGCAAATAGCATACCATATATTTAGCTCATTTTAAAAAGAATTGTTAATAGAACAATAATTGAGATTGGCTGTGGGCTGGTAAGAACTCTTTGGACACAGTAATGGAGGATTATCTCAGGTGTGAAGGTTACTTAGGAGGAAAGTCTAATGAACATGCTATTAGCCTCATCTACTTTAAAAAAAAAAAAAACGTTCTCCTTTAAAATGTAGATGACGCTGGAGAGATTGCATAGTTGGTAAAGTGCTCACTATGTAAGTATGAGAACAATCCATAGACCCTATATAAAGACGTAGTCACAACAGTGCACACTGGTATCCCAGCCCTGGAGAGGCAGGTGCAAGTAGATTACTAGACCATGCTGATCTGATGGACTGGCTAACCGAGCCCCAGATGGCAAGTGCCAGGTCTCAGTAAGAAACCTTGCCTAATGGAAGACCCCCCAAGAGTGGCCTCTGGCCTCCACATGCATACACAGTCATGTGAATATACACACAGACCCACAAGCAACATGTTTTCTTTAAATTTTCTAACAGTTGCTAAAGAAGAATTACCCACTGTTTCTGCTTTACAACCTTGCTCTATTCATCTTGCTGTGTCAGTCAATGCAACATTACATATTTATAAGGTCCCACTTTATACAAATTGTATTCCTATTTTACAGACTGGTGAGAATTCATGCCCTATACACTTATCTGGATTCATTTCTCATTCTTTACAAATGTTATAGCCACAATTACTTTCCCTGACTATTACACAACCAGAAATAAAGATGACAATCAACCTTCTGGTTCATAGGCATGATTCCAACTGTTCTGAAGCCTTTTATAGACCACAGCTTCTTTCCCTTGTGTATTAAGAAAGGTGAATGTGATGCAATATCAATGCATAAGTCCTAACTCACTGTAAAGCAAACACAGCTGTAAAGACAGTGTGTCTATACAGTGAGCTGCGAGCAAACACAGCTATAAACACAGGGTGTCTATACAGTGAGCCACGAGCAAACACAGCTATAAACACAGGGTGTCTATACAGTGAGCCATGGAACAACTTTGCTCGCCACTCCTCAGTGCAATTACCTTCCTCTCCTGACACACAGACACTCGCTGGACCTTGCTCTCTTGTGCAGATTCACCACCAGAATGAACTTCCATGCATGATACAGTTTAGTTCCCTCTGTCTTTTGAAATATATAGAAGCAGAATGGTCCAGTGTGCCATGTGTTGGTGGTTGTTATCATTTGCTCATCTGTGTTGTGATTTCGCACTTTTCTGTGTCTTTTATTCTACTTTCTGTCTGCAGTTGCAGCATGGTTCATTTTTATATCACACATTTGATGCACATTTGAGTGGTCTTTGTCTTGAAGATATTGTTCCCAATATAAGTCTATGAGTAGTTTCCTGTTGTTTCTCTTCATGCACATGTACCTGGGTTTCTAGGTCAAGCATATGTGTATATTTGGCTTCACTGGCAATCCCAGTTTGCTTGTCAAGGTGAATACGCAAAGGTCAATGAGGTGGCCATCAGCATCCTTCTGCATTAGACCTTTTAACAGCACACCATCAGACACTTACACTATGGCCTTGGTTATCATTTCCCTGAGACTGAGCATCTTTTCATGTGTTTAATTATTATTCTGAACCTTCTCTTTGAAAAAAAAAAAGCCTATTTTAGTCTCTTTGTCACTTGCCCACTGGATTGCCATTAACTGTCCTTTCTTGATGTCTCTTTTCAACTATGAGTAGTCTCAGTTCCATTTTAGATATGGCAATATGACTCTTTCCTTGTTATATGTGCTCAGACAACTTCTCCCTCACTGTGCAAGAAAATTTTGGGGGATGGAGCTTGAGACAATTCAAAAGTACTGCCTAGCATGCACAAGGCTCTGGTCTCCATCACCAGATCGGCAAACAAACAAAAACTTATTGTAGTTAGAGGTTTTCTGTTCTGCCAGCCAGATCCTGATTAACTGCTCTCAGGCTTAGTATATAAGATAATTGTTTGACTAATGGCTTAGACTTTTTATTGGCTAGCTCTAACTATAAATTAACCCATTTCTATTAGTTTATATTTTACCATAAGGCTTGTGGCTTGCCAGTAATGTTTGGGCCTGTTCTTCATCTACATGTTTGGCATCTACATGGCATGTCCACTCTGACTACTCTCTCTCTCTCTCTCTCTCTCTCTCTCTCTCTCTCTCTCTCTCTCTCTCTCTCTGTATCTTTGTTTGTACTTCCCGCCAACTTAACTCTGCTAATCCATTGGCCAAACAGCTTTATTCACCAACCAAGAAAAGCAACACATATACAGAAGGACATCCCACATCAACCTGTAAGAGCAGCTTTTGACACAGCTTATTCTCATTCATGCATCATTTTGAAGTTGACACTGCTGTTTTTCCCTGTTTAAACAATGCTGCCTACACCACCAAGTCATGAATAACACCCTATACTATTTTAAGCACCTCATTTTTTTTCTTAGTTCTATTAAATTTATTATCTGTAGTTTTGTGTGTAAGGTCCTATATGTATTTAGCAAGCAATCCTTCCCTTGCTGCTGCTTTGCATGAGCCATGCCATAAATTCCATGTGTAACAGGGGCTGCTGTAGGAAGTCTTACAGCCAGGGGTTTCCCGCCCACTGGGGCGTGGCCTCTTATACTATATATGCTGATGTAGAGCATGTGTCCGGCCTCTTTTCCAGCTGCTCTTTCCCATTGCTGGATTCGGTTTCTGTTCTCCATTCAAGCAGAGGATTCTGATTTGTGAGTCTACCCCTAAATAAATAACCATCTCTTTCTCAATTCTAAGCTAGTGTGGGGTTTCTTTTAAGCATCCTTCCACAAAGGGCTGTTTCTGTTTTCTCTCTTCTGTTTTATTGGTGTATTAATCTACCTTTGCAGTAACATCTAAAGTGTCCTACTTACCTAAATTTTACAGTAAGTCTTAGTATGTGATGAAATCAGTCCTTTTTCTTCTTGGGTGAATTTTCATTAGAGTCAACTCTACTAACTCCTTGGTCACAGTGTCTCCTTGATGTACTTGCAAACTATTTACATAAATAGGCAAATCTGACCAGTGATTACCATACATATTACTCTACTGGTATCATTCCTGCCTCTTGGCGCTGTGGTGGTATCCTTGCATGCTATCATTTAGTAGACAATCGCTTTAGGATTCTTCCTCCATCCTGTCACTCTGATGGGATCCTTGTCCTTAGAAATCACATGATCTGAGGGAGAAGTACACAATCCCTAAGGACGGGAAGTATCCAGGGCTGTTGGGATGATGGTAAGATAGGGCCCTCCATTCCTTAACTCTTTCCATTCATGTCTGTTTTCCCAATTGGGAATGTAGTGGTGCACAATGGTCACTGTTTCTCTAACCCTTTAGTAACAATCCCCAAATCTTCCTTTCATTTGTTGTTGCTTTGAGAGTCTACTGCCTGGCTCAAACAGGACAGCAATGATTATTATTTCTATACATGGGATCAGCTGATACAGTGGTCTTTGTATATTCTAGTACTCCCTTTTCCAAGATGATGAATAACTAAAAAAAAAAAAAACATGTTTTGTTGAATCTATGTATACTCCAAGAACTGTTTAGCACCCTATAACATAAATATTGGTTGCTGGATTGTAGGAAGAACAAAATAACCCATATTTAATATATATGTATGTATATATATTTTTCACTGTGACATTATATATATAATATTCACTGAGACATTAAATAACTATATTATTATATATTAACATTACATAAATTATAACACACAATATTATAATTATATATAAAATGTCACAGTAAATATGACAGAAATACAAGCCTTCAATTCACCTGTTTAAGATTTTTTTAAGTTACTTCAGGAACAACATGATTAATTATCGTTTTCCACAGACATCTTTATACTTCACAGACAGTTCCAATTCCTTCACTGTGATGGCTAGAACACTTATAAGACAATGCCATAACTTGACCTAAATTATTGGTCCAGAGACAGTGAAAGAAGAGAAACCAGAGAAGTATAAATAGGTGAGCATCTCAAGATGATGCGATTGAAATCACAATGCACCTCCTGGACAGTAGATGCCAATGTCCTGCAGTAACAGAGATTTGTGCTTCCTAGTCTGGAAGTTTTAAAGTTTGTTTTCTTTTACTTTAATGAATTGTTTATTTTACATGCACAGATGTTTGCTTGCATGGATAGAGGTGCACACACCATTTGCACATCTGGTGACAACTGAGTCCACCCGAGGGTCAGATCCCTGGAACTGGTTGTGACCCATCATGTGTGTTCTGGGAACTGTAATCAGGTCTTTTACAAGAGCAGCGACTACTATTAAATACTCAGTCACTTTTTTTTTTTTTTAAACTCTTCTCTGTTTTAAAGTACTTCTGGCTAACTGCATTTGATCAGCTTTCTTCTACAAGCACCCAGACAAGAAAGAGTATGAATTTGTTAGAAATTTCTTCCTGAGATTGCTATACTAATATTCTACCCAGTTTCATCTTTTGTTTGTCCTTATTTGTAGCATCCTTTAATCCTAACAACTGTGATATCACTAGGTCTGATCGAATGATGATGAGCCAGTGACTTTGTCTTCTTTTTCTTTTGTAAAGTAGGACATCAGGGAATACTTTAGAATTGAGAATTTGATAATTGAGATTTTTGATAATTGATAATTTATAATTTTTTCTATTCCATTTTTTTTAAAAATTTCACTAATTTTACATACCAACCAGTTTTGGCCTCCCTTCTCTCCTCCTGTTTCCTCCTCCCACTTCTCATCTGCCCCTCCCCCGGCCACTTCTCCAGTCAGAAAGGGGCAGGCATCCCATGAAAGTTAACAAAGCATGGCACATCAATTTGAGGCAGAACTAAGCTCCTCCCCTACATCAAGCTGGCCAAGGCAACCCAACTTGGGTTTACCCAGGAGATCTCTATTTCCCCTTTCCAGAGAAATCCATATGTCCCTCTTTGGGCCTTCCTCATTACCTAGTCTTTATGGGGTTGTGGATTGTAGCCTGGTTGTCCTTAACTTATAGCTAATATCCACTTATTCGCCTTTCTGGGTTTGGGTTTCCTCACTGGGGATAATTTTTTTCTAGTTCCATCCATTTGCCTGCAAATTTCATGATGTCATTGTTTTTTAACGCTGGCTCCATTGTGTAAATTTATCACATTTTCTTTACCCATTCTTCAGTGGAGGGGCATCTAGGTTGTTTCCAGGTTCTGTCTATTACAAATAACTCTGCTGTGAACACAGTTGAACAAGTGTCCTTGTGGTATGATTGAGCATCCTTTGGATATATGCCCAAGATTAATATAGCTGGGTCTTGAGGTAGATTGATTGCCAATTTTCTGGGAAACTGCCATATTGATTTCTAAAGTGTCTGTACAAGTTTTCACTCTGATCAGCAGTGGAGGAGTGTCTCCTTATCCCATATCCTTTCCAATATAGGCTGACATTAGAGAATTTGCTAGATTTTTAAGGAATTATATCAGATATCAGGCTGACCTTATTATGTGTGTTCATCTCTCTTACTAAACTGTGAGACTTGGCATTAAAAAAATGACAACTGGAGTCTTGCTGCCAAATTTATATCTCATTACATTTAATCTCTCTATTTTAAGAAAGTGCCACTGTTTAAACTATCTTGACTTATGTTGAGGAAAGGCAATACAAGATTTTACTCCATTTTTCATGGATAGCATAGGATAAAAGAGTGATGATTCACTCAGGCACTGTTTTATAAAATGCAGATGTCAGATGGTTTTCTTTGCCTGTTTTTGGTTTTGGTTTTGGTTTTTGAAACAGTGTTTCTCTGTGTATCTGGATATCCTGGACCTCCCTCTGTAGGCCAGGCTGGCCTCAAACTCACAGAGATGTGCCTGTCTCTGCCTCCCTGAGTGCTGGGGTTAAAGGCATGAGCCACTGCTGCCCTGCTCTTCAGGGGGTTTTTAAGGGCGCTTGAAATAGTAGGCATTATGGACATAATGCTGTATCGCCCATAGACAATACATATAAATACATATATTATATAAAATTGCACATATATATGTATACAAATAAATTTAGATTTCTGGACTTCTTGATGTACAGCCAAGATTCAATGGAATCTAAGGTTTGTCCCACTTGGCTATGTCCTACAGGACAAAGTTGAATTCCTAAAAGTCTATTCTGTCTGTAAGTCCAGTTATTCAAATGGACCTCAAACTTTGCATTGATTTTATAATTATAGCAAAGAAATTGTCATGTACACATATTTAAATACCCATTATCATGAAAATATCTCTTTTTTGATACAGAGTGTCACTGTCTAGCCCTTGATGGTCTGGAACTTACTTTGTAGACCAGGCTGGCCTCAAATTCACAGAGATGTGCCTGTCTCTGCCTCCAGATTGCTGTGGTTAAAGCCAAGCACCACCACACATAGCTATGTTTTTAATTTTAAAATATCTTTCCTACATTCAGTGACCAAGGAGAGCAGGTTATCCTAGGGCCTCAGTTGGATCATGATCGTATAAAGCTGTCAGAGAAAAGTAGGGTAAGAAGAAACAGCTGTGACTGGTGCCTGCATGATGCTTTAAAAGAGCTCGCTGCCATTCCGGGCATTTCATTCATTCTGCAATACACTTTACAGAAGGTTCAAACTGGCCTCCATACTGAGTAGACCAACGTGTTTCACATCACAGCCTTGAAATCACAGACACTGAGGGTATTCAGCTTTTGTCTCTGGAAGTCTTGGGAATGTTCATTGCTCACAACCTGGCCATTACTGTTCTATCAAAAGTTTTGCATTAGGACATTGCATCTCTGATTAATTTTATCAATTTGCTCATAAAGTCAACATCCTGTTCGACATAGGCTAAACACAAGTATTGAGAAAAGGGTAGAAAAATAAATAGAAAGCAAAAGAAGTATGTGGTTCCTAAAATGGCACTTGGAGAACCTTGTAAACCCAGGGCCTCTCATCGACATAAAAGTTAAATGCCAAGCAATAAAATGAAATTGGTTGTTTGTGAACTGCTTTGCTTTGAGTTATTTAATTATTTATCAAACCACAATGTACTTGTGAAACGAAAGTCTTGTCAAACTTTCATCAAATAAATGATGAAGAGAATATGAGGAGGTCCAGAGATGGACACTCAGGAAGGCTGAGTTGAATAAGAGAAAAAAAATTAGATTGAGAATAGGAAGATATTTTCTAAGGCCACACTAAAAATTCTTTTGAAATTCAAAGTTAACTTCCAGACTGAAATCATGGATTGTTTAGTTAGAAACCCCTTGGGACAAGTATGAGACAGAAATCTTTGTACATAAAACACTTCACACTTAACTTAATGATCTCACTGGAATGTGCAGGTAGTTTGAGTCCTGAGAAGACAATAAAATCATTATCAGTGTGCTGGAGCCGCATTATGCACAGGAGAAACTTAATGAACTAATGCAGCTCAGCAAAGCCTTGCCACTGATGGAAACTAGGTCTACTTTTCCAAGCAGCTTTGTGCCCAGAACTTTGTCTGATTGCCCCAAAATCACAGACGGCAAATTCTGTCAGCTCAAGGGAAATTCACAGTTGTATTAAATACCCCACTGACAGTTAGATCATGTGACAATTAAACTTTTCCTTGAGAGATGTTGCAGATTTGTTGGCAGAGACTGCTTGTTCGCTCCCGGCCGTCCAGATATGAAATAATCACACAGAAACTGTATTAATTAAAACACTGCTTGGCCAGTCACTTAGGCATATTGCTAGCTAGCTCTTATATCTTAAATTAACCCATCTCTATTAATCTGTGCATCACCATGAGGTCATGGCCTACTGGCAAGGTTCCAGCGGGCTCCCACAGGCGTCTTTCTCCTTTGGCAGCTATATGGTGGCCTTCTGACTCCACTTTCTTTCTTCCTCTATCTGCTTGAAATTCCCACCTTATTCTATTCTGCCCTGCCATGTAGGCAGTAGGCCAAGGCAGCTTTATTCATTAACCAGTAAAAGCAACACATATACAGTAGGACTTCCCACATCACAGATTAACATATTTGGAAAACTATTTTAGAGCCATGGCATCATGTCTTTCATAATCTATTTTTCTTGTACTTAGCTTACTCTCTGCTTTTGAAATGAGAGATCCTAAGAAGTGAAAAGTATTTGTAATCCTGTTATTAAATGTTAAAAATAAACTAATGACTGACTAGTGAGTGGCTGGGTAACATTTTATGATTGTGGTCCTGATGCACCTGCAGACATTTAGTCATAGTTTTAGATCCGACGTGATATACATTATAAATTTTTAAAACTGATATGTCTACTATTCATAAACATATCATGCCCATTGCTTTATTCATCCAGTAGTCAGCTGCACCACGAGGGATGTGTGATGAAGTTTCTCCTCTGAGGTCTAGAGAGCTGAAGTGAGGACCACACAGAGGAACTTAATAAGACAGGCAGATACAATGGAAATATTCTGTACAAGTAGCTTAACAGACAGCATAGTGAATAACTCCTCAGGGAATGAGTGCACTGGCTAGGAGTGTTGAATCTTCTCCCACTATAAGATTGAGATAAGACGTTATTTTTTTAAAAAAAATAGATACAGCAAGAGTGGTTTCTTTGCAATGAAAAAATTTGTCAGCATGTTTGAATATTGATGGGTGTATTGAAGAGAGGTTTGTAAGATGTTGCAGGGGAAATGGCATGTCCCATGGGAGTGGCCTCTGGGACGTGGGAGGAATACAGACATTTCCTGGTGTTTCCTTCAGTTTCAATAGTAGGAGGATGGAGAGGAAACAGCACAGTCATGAAGGGTGTTTCAGTTTATTTGCCATCATGCCTTCCATGCTTTAAGATCATGAGTGACATTCCTAGCCCTGAGCACATTGCACACTCTGTCACTGTGATCCAGCATAAAGGCTTCTGCTGGATTTTGTTAATAATTTGGTTTCTTTCTGGTAGCACATTGCTTCAGAATGAATACAGAATGAAGGCAAGTGGGAGGGAAGACACCAACAATATTCTAGGTTGCCTACATCTTCATATTTCAACTCAATGTAAATTCTGAATTCTTATGGGATTGTGATCTTCAAAGAATGTATTTGTCTGATATGGCTCTCATTTTTTGAAATTAAAATACATAGAACTAAACTTTTTAGAGGAGATAATACATTATTTCCAGCTAATATTCTTGTCATCTTTGGGCTCTATCCCCTTAAAGGTGCAATACTTAACAACACACCAGACAAATTAGTGTGTTCCTGAACAAAGATCACAGATAGACACCGCACTAAGGTCCTAAATTCAAATCCAATTTCTTTTGTGTGCTCATCATAATAATCTAAACCAGCTTAATTTTCCACAGAATAACCATTTTCCAAATGCTGAAAATAGAGTTGATGGGCAAGCATGAGACAGAAGAATTTGAATCTTGTGCTCTCAGTGGTTTTTAATCTCACATGGAATCAAATTCAATAGAAAAAGCACGAGCCACACCTCTGGGCAGAAGAGAAAATGGTGTGACACTGAGCAATCAAAGCGTGAGTTTTTATTAAATAATTTTATGGCTATGCTTTCGCTGACTTTCTTTTGAGAAAAATCAATGTTTGCTATTGTAATGGCTTTTACATGTATATGTGTAGAAAATTTGCTGTATCCGTGAACTAAGGAATTCATAATCTAATTAAAATAATTGAGATAGAAGCTATTAATGGGACTATAAGCCACCACCCAGACTCCTCTTAAAGGAAAAGTATTTCATGCCTCATGTGCTGGGGGTGAGGTAGGCAGATGCCCTTCAGTGGCAGCGCATCGGGATTCTCTCAGCTGTGGGAGGCTTCCTTGCCCAGCATCTCACTCTGATTTCTGTATTTTATGTTCTGACCTATAGCAGCAGGGTAGGGCATGGTAATTTTGGCTCAGCAAAGAACAATTGTGATCTGCTATGATAATTATGGAACTGCTTCTGGGCTTAGCTAATTCTATAGTTGCCCCTTAGAGAAATTAGACTTCTCCTTGACTCCAACCCTGCTTTCTCTGCTGCCCAAACGTTAATTTCAAAAGCATATCATAATAAAGGACTTGTAGTCAATGCTGCCTCCTTGCCTTCTTCCCACAGAATGCAGCCTGCAAGCAAATGTAGCCTCCTCTCCTTAAAGCTACAGGAATCAAAGAGGGTTGCAGGCTGAAAAATAAATATATAAAAAGCAGGCAATATTTCTTCGGCTTGTTTTCTCACTATTTAGTTTATGGTATCTCAGAAGCATTGCTTCATTGGGATTTCTGAAACTCAGGACTGGAAATATTCCCTGCGTGTCCCGTAATTCACAGCATGGATATACAGCAAGCAGAGCGACTCATTCACTGTCTTTGCCCGCTCTGTTTTTACGAGGGGTTCCTCGGAGCCTGCAGTCTTTTCTGATGGTTTCATGACTCCTCAGCCTCCTGCTCATCCACATCAGCACAGACAGACTCCTGTCAAAAACAATCAGTCTTTATGAAGCTGAAGGGGTAATGTTTCCTACGGGTAGACCAAATCAAAGCGGTTCTCGCTTGTTCTGTTGCCTGGTAGTTCACGCCTCTATTTGGATTCTTCAGATTTTAAGTTTGAAGCAAGTCAATAGCTTTCTTCTTTATTTATAGGCAAAGATTCTTGGTGGACGCATTATAGAGCTTCAGCATCTAAGAGTAATATAGTTTAACCAAACCTTCCAATTTGATATCTGCTGTTTTATACCATTATATCATTGCATGCCACTGAATAGTCTCTCTCCATGGGGAGAGTAAATATTGCATAAACATAACTCCATAGATCACATCTCATTATAATAAGGAAGATTTCCACTCATCCAATGTGCATGTGCTCACTGCCTTTGTGCCAGGAAGAAAACAACGAGCCTGGGTGTGTGCATGCACTCACACACACATCCAGTGAAAAGTTTTCTTGAACTTTTTATCTTCACCCTTTCCTTCTACACCCAAACACCTTCTACATAGTAAATGTTAAGCATAGGAGTCATTTCTACTAATTCTTTCTGCTTCCCTAATTGAAATGAGTATGCCAGATGTGACAGCTGGAAAAAAAGGACCTCGGCAAATTGTTGGTAAAGGAGTGAATACAGAAATCACAATTCTGAATCACAAATTAACAGCATCCTCAATGCAGTAAGGAACATGGCTGGAAAACGTTAGATCTGAGGGCTAGCTCCAAGAAAGCACAATAGCAAAACACATGTGTGAGGTGATCTTCCCGCTGCCTTTGTAAGGATGAATGTAAGAGGATGTACAAAATAGACAGAGCCATTTAATTTTGTGGCTTTGTGGTGGTATTAGCGACAGTGTAAGCTCATGGTTGACTATGATTATCCCTCACAGACCCATGTTCTTGAACATCTGGGCTCAAGATAGTGGCACTATTTTAGACAGTGTTGGAACATTGGGGACAGAGGTCTTAGTTGTAAGAAGTGGATTGTGAGGACATGGGCAATAAAAGCCACACCCACTTCTGCTTCTTGTCTATACATTCTGATTTCAAATGTGCTGAGCTGTGAGGCACTTCAGCTCTGTGTTCCTGCTGCCGTGAGCTCTAACACGCCCCCTTCCTGCGATGCGTTGAAGTCCCCACAAAACTGCAAGACCATTCATATAAGCATTCCTCCCTTAAGTCGTTTCTGTCAGGTATTTTGTCACATGGATGAAAACAGGAATTAATATAGAAAATTGATGGTAGAGAGAGGGACTTCTGCTGCACGAACCTGATCCTGTGGATGGATGGCCACTGGAACTGGTGTGCAGGAGGCAAAGGTAGGAGAGTTTGAAGGCCTGACAGGGTCTATAAAATGGAAAACTTCCTGAGCCAGGCTAGAGGGAGTGCTGAACACCAGAATGCCTATATAAATGGGGGAAGTAAAGGCCCGACTCATGAGGTCTCAAGTTGGAAAAGGATTCTGACAGGAGTTGGTCTAGAAGGAACCTCGTGACATAGTAAAACAATGAAGCTGGTTGTGTTGGCCCCTTTTGTGAAGTTTTGAATAAGGCTAAATTACAAAATTAATAAACCCAATTAATTTGATAGATGAAATTTCAAACAGAAAATCCTTTAGGCTGCGTCAGGTTTGCTGCTCACTGCTTTGGGGGCATATTTACAATGTCAGGGAAGACAAACTGAAACAAAGAAATGTGGAAAATTTTATAATAGAGCCATGAAAGAAATGTGAATCTAGATGATGTTAATAACAGGGAAAACGTAGGTAAAGAAATTGCTGACTGTTAAAGAGATTAAGCAAAGCCACACACATGCACTGTGACCACAGCAGGGGAGCTTTGAAAGTGAGAGCCCTCCCTAGAAAACCCCAGGGTTGAAAAATGAGAACACATCTAAAAAATCTTTCTTTATGATGAGCATGCAAAGTGTGGGGGAAGAGAAAGAGAGAAAGAGAGAGAGAGAGAGAGATACAGAAAAGAAACAACTTTTAAAAAACTGTTCAAGGAAAAGTTCTTCCCTAGTTCAGCTGCTCATACACTTAATGATCAAAGCAGTCATGGGCCAAGAGAGCTTGGCTACATCTCCACCTGGCAGAAGAATTTGTCATCAACTATATGGCTCTGATTCCATTGATGTGCAGAATGAGGAAGCTTCATGGCCATACGGTTTTCACCAAGAGGAACTTGTGGGACCAGCCAATGGAAGGCATTAGCAGAACCCCGAGTGGCGATCCTGAAAGAGCTACATATGAAGATGGGCTGATGATGTGCATGTTTCAAAGGAAAGAGCAGAATGTTGGAGAGGGATATAGTAGAGAGGAGCTGCAGGTGCTGGGTGCAGTCAGTCCAGATAGAGGCTCTAAGTACTGCAGGAGGCAGGGCTGCAGACGGATAGCTGCTCAAGTCGGCTGGAACTCATACGATGCTACAGATCTTTCTACTTAACCCTTCTGCCTTTTAGTTCTGCTCTCCTTTTGTTATCTTTCTTGTCTTCCCTTTGGTAATTGAACATGTTACTCTGTACCATGGCATATTAGAAGGACAACTTTCTGTTGTCTAGGTTTCTGTCCTGCCTGGCTTCTGTCCTCCCACCAGGTCCCACAGCCATTTAGCCCCAAAGAAATCACACAGAGGTCTATATTAATGATAAACTGATTGGCCGATTAGCTCAGGCTTTTTATTAACTCTTATAACTTATGTTAACCCATTATTCTTATCTATGTTTGCCACATGGCTCGGTACCTTTTTCAGTGGGGCAATCGCATCTTCCTTCTTCTGTGGCTGGGACAGGACTAGGGAGGAATGGGCTTCATCCGTCCCAGAATTCTCCTGTTCTTATTGACCCACCTCTACTTCCTGTCTGGTTGTCCCGCCTATACTTCCTGCCTGGCAACTGGCCAATCAGCATTTATTTAAAACATAATTGACAGAATATAGACAATTGTCCCATGCTAACTTATTTTTGTTTGTTAGTTTTTGTTATTTTTCGATACAGCGTTTTTCTATGTAATAGCCCTAGCTGCCCTGGAACTAGCTTTATAGACCAGGCTGGCCTCGAACTCACAGAGATCTGCCTGCTTCTGCCTCTGAATTCTGAGATTAAAGGTGTGTGCCACCACTGCCTGGCTAGGAGGGTAACTTTTTTTTTTAACAATTTCACAGGATCCTATACTGAGAGTTTGCCTTAAGTCACAAGAGACTTTGAACTTTTGTACAGTACTAGGGTTTTTAAATTGTGAGGATTCTAGAAGTTGGATCAGATACATTTTGCTTTTGGAAATGGGCATGACCATACTGGAGCCAGGGACATAACTGCTATGCTCTAAATGTAACAGATGTGAGCCTTGTTCTCAGATGACGACGTTTTTTGGTGACAGAATCTTAGGGATGTTAACTTAGCCAGCCAAGGGAGGAAACTAGGAATGACCATGTTTGCCATCCTTATTTCTGATCCCTGTGTTTGCTCTCTGCCTCCTGGTATGGCAACATGTAAGGATTCTCCACCACAAAGCCCTTCTGTAAGCCATCTGAAATATTGCCCCCTCTGAGAGGGTGACATCCTTTGGAAACTCTAAGTCAAAATAAGCCTTCAAGTCTGATATGTTAGCACAGCAAGAAGGAAGGAAAGTACCCCAAACAGCTTACCTACATTGAAAGAGTCACTGATGGTTTGGTGAATTAGGAGGTATTTATTTAGAGAGTGATGCCTTATTTTATGTTTTAGATTCTTGTTATATTATACTAATACCGATACCAAAAAAAGTAACTCAAAAGACAGCAAAGTAAAATAAAAATCTCGGGGATAAAGGATAGTATGTAGAACAAAAGCTAGGTCTGGCTCCTTAAAGAAGTTCACGTTAGGTTCATATTTAATAACAAATAATATTGGGTAAAATACAATTAAGACATGTAGTTAAGATATAGAATAATGTAGGTATTTAATAAAAGGGATATTACATCAACAATTTTAAATAGGTAGGCTGTGATTAGTTTAGGAATTGATTTAGGAAAGAAAGCAATGCTTTATATCAGAACTTGACAGAAAATGCACATGAATGCATTGAAAATCTGGTTTAAGCAGATTGCTCCACAGAGCACAGCGATTGCGGAAAAGTACCCATTCCTTGAGGACAGCTCCACTTGCTCTGAGTTGCCTTTATAGTGACATGGACAAACACTTTAGAAAATCTTGGCATCAAAATGAGCCCTAAAAGGACAGCTCTCGTGCAACATTATTTTGTATGTCTCTGTCATTTTAGGAAGAAATAGGAGCCGCTAGGTGAGAATACAAATGTTTTTGGGAGCATATCATTCCTAAAAAGCGAATCTTGTTACTTACATGATGAAAATAGCTTACCTTCCTTCTTTATACATAAACACAGGTGTGTGTGTGAATATAAATATATATCCAATGTATCTGTGGTAATGAAGTTTCATGAGTGTTTATTTACATATAAGAGATCTAGAAAACCTCTATACGGCAATGATAATGAAAAAGGAGTGGAAAAACATTAGGAAGAGTATGAAGAATTAAACTACTATATTAACTCTGCACAAAGTAATATACTCACTTACATTCATGCTAAACCAGAAATATATTTTCATAAGGGATTCTAGAAGGCAAGCCAAAGAAAGTAATAGAATAGCCACATAGCTACTAGTTTGAGGATACTTTATTATTGATATCATTGTTAACTTAATTTTCATCTTAAGAAGGAAGTATTTTTTCTTAATTCTTTTCTAACAAATTTAAGACTTTCCCACTTTAAAAAAACACTGTGAATACCAAATCATAGTTTACATTTGTTCATGTGTTGGGTCTGAGATAGGAGCAACATGCTGAAACTTAAGGAAGGTGTTGTTTGCAGAAGATATTGCCTGGCTACAAAGGTCATAGAACCATGAAGGATGTAACATAGTATGAAGAATCTTTCACTTCCTCGGGCTGTGATGGTTAATCCCAATAGCTGTCTGAATGGCTTAACTAAGTTTGTGTTGTCTATAACTAAGAGTGGAAAAACCACAGAATCACTCATAGTATGGAAACACCTTCCTATGGTTCTGTGATCTGGGCTGAGTTAAAGGGGTGAAAGTGACGAGAGCAGTCAAGGCCAATATTCTCCCTTCCATGCTTCCTGGCCACCATGGCAGGAATAGCTCTGCTCTGCCACTTATTCCTGCTGTGGCAGACTGACATCTTCCAGGTTACATTCTTTATGTTGGTTATTTCTGTCGTGGCAATGAAAAATAGTTATTACAATGCTAGTTTGAAAAGGATTGCTGAAAATATTAATAAGGCATTTGTTAAAGAATTGTACAAATCATTCCATGTCCCTTTTAAATGCCTGTTGCTTCCAAGAGATAATACACTCGAGATAAAGATTAATAAACTTAGGAAATATAGGAGCTGGTATAAGACAGCATCATTATTTTGAGAAAATATTTAGTACTTAGCCTTGGCCCATACCTCTCAAGAATGAAAACAAAGGTAAAGGTTCCAAATATAAATTCCAACTGTGGGTTTCTACCACCTCAAGCAATACAGTCATATCCACTGAACTCACTGTAGAGTTATGAAAGACCAGTGGTGGTTTTTAATGATGTCAGTTTGATACCATCTAGAATCACCTGGGAGATACAAGATCTGTGAGGGATCATTTTTATTTCTTTAATTGAGATGGGAAGAACTTCCACTGTGGGTGGGAAACCCTACACAGTATAAAATGGAGAGAAAGATTAGCGTGAGAGTGTTCGTCTCTGCCTGATCGTGGCTGTGACAAGCTCCTTCTACAATGCCTTCCCAGCTATGATGGACATTAACTTGGAACTGTGGACTAAAATGCCCTTTCTCCCTTGGGTGGCTTTTTTCAGGACATTCTATCACAGCAATAGGAACAGAAACTATGACTTCAACTAACAGAGTGGGGGGGGGGGTAAAATTCATTGAAGAACTCTTCCTAGAGCTTCCTCTTTGTTCCCAGCTCTGTTGGACAAGACTGAGAGCAGAAAGAAAATAGAATTATTGTAGAATCATAGAAAGCCTGTTAGTGAACCTAGAACTATCATCACACTGGTAGTGAACATAGGAAATGAACAACCCTTTTGTGAAGCTCCAAAGCATTCATCTCATGCTGTCTGCCATCATGTGACAATTTAGTATGTAAATATTCAAGCACAAGGCTGCATCCCTCCTGCCTGATGGACTCTTTTTAATTACCTAGGTTAATTTACATTCATTCATTACAAGACCTATAGGCGGTATGGGGGCATCTCAAAACGACTTGCTTAATTTGGCATCTTCATACCCCCAAATCCACAGAGATTATTTCCTCTCACTTGTCTGGCTGGTTTAATTTTTTTCCATGTCCCTACCCCTGCTTCCACTTCTTATTTCCCTTATCTGCTCTCCAAGTAGCCCACAGGTTCTTTTCTCTAACACTGCTCTCCCTCTCACTGGAAACACCACGTACTAGATAAGGAGTTGTAGCCTGCACACCCAATATACAGTCACACTGTACTTAGAAAGAGCAATAAAAAGTGGGTTTTGCTAAGTACAGGAAGGATCAGGAGGGTGAACAAAAAGATTGAGAAGTATCTGAGGCTTATCAAGAGAAAGAAAGGAGTCTCTGAAGGAAATCACAGGAGATCCATATGCACTTCAGGACAAATGAGGCAAGTAGATAGAATGATTGCTTCTCAGCTGTTCTTATTGCCCTCTGAGGTAAGCCTCTCCATTTTATGGTATCAGCTTCAATCATGTGATTTGTCTCAACCAATGAAATGATAGTGGAGGTGTCTCCCCCGCCTTCCAAGTAGAAACAGGAAGTGGTAGGACAGAATTATCTCTTTGCTTTTTTTCCCCTCTGTCACAAGAGTGGCCTGCTTCAATGGGGCTCTTGTAGCACTTTCCTGTCTGAAGCAAAGCAAGGATGGAGTACAAGTTGCAGAAAGCTATGATGCCTGCAGCATTGATGGGAGAAGGAAACCACAGAGACTACAAACACTAAAAAACTGACTAACACCTTAAAAACATAAATGAAATGGAGACTGTGTCCAAGTGTTAGTTGTGGAAATAAATGCATAAAGACAGAGAAGGAGGAGGTCATGAGGATTCTCAGATGCTATTATAAAACCCAACTTATTGTGTGACTAAGAGCAGTTGCTTTGAATGCTGGGGGAGTCAGCAAAACCTTTACGAAAACCACCTATTGCTTGGTAAGAAGTTCTTAATTAAACATTTATTCAACAAATATTTGTTGGGCATACATGAAGGGTGTGAATGGGAAGTCAAGGATAAAAAGGCATACTTCTTTCCTTGGTTGTTTGAAGTATAGTTTAGGAGACAGGCAGGTAAGTAGGCAATTATAACATTTTAGAAAGTCAAATAAATACAAGGTGACAGGGGTCCTGAGTGAAGGGAAAGGTATTTGAAATTGGTGGAGTCAATTGAAGGATTGCAAGCCGGGAAAATATCTAAACTCTTTACAACAGCTTAATTGTGGTTTTTCCATTATAGAATAGAAAGAATGTAAGAACACTAAAAAAGCCATAGCTTTGTAGAAAAATATGGGCAGCTGCCAAACCTTTTATGTGTAGAAATACTATTTACGGATTCCTGTGGGCAGAATTTATCTTTTCAAATGTGCTAGGACAGCCTGCAGTAGCGATGAGTAAAGGCATGCTTAGTGTGAGAAAACTCTTACCCCCTTTAATGTATCACTGCCATGATTTTTAAGACCAGATCGTAAACACTTACATAAAGACACATGAATTTGTTTCTCAAGCTTCAGTGAAATTACTTTAAAATGAAAATGAGCATCTTGAAATGCTTTCTTCCACGACAGACTTAGTAGACATTTCTGTGTGAAAATATCTACGACTTCATAATTGAAATTGTCCCTGTTATGTTTCTAATTAATATCTAAATTTGTATATCAGAAAAAAGCCTCTGTATCAGGCTGGGAGATGGCTCAGGGTGTAGAAGCCCTGGATAAAAAGGCTGATAATGAGAGTTCAATCATCTTCACCAAAATAGAAGTGGATGTCCACATGTAGACATGCAACAACACAATAATAATACGTAAGATCAATTTTAACACTTGATGAGGCACTGAAGATGTGTTTCAGTCAATATAAGACCTATGTTTAACCCCCAGAACCCCCAGAATCCACATGAAAGAGCCTAGTTTGTTAAGGCAGCTTGTCATTCCAGCACTGCAGAGGAAGGAACGGGAGGATCCTTGGTGTTTTCTGGCCAGCTAATCTAGCTCACTTGGAGAGTTCTAGGACAATGAGATTCCTGTCTCAAAAAATAATATGGGCAGTGACTTAGGAAACACATGAGGTTGTCCTCTTACCTCCACATGATCACACACCCACATGCATTTATATATATACATGTGTATGTACACACATGTAACCATCATACATGCAAGAACACATGCACATGAGCCCACATATATGCATACACCCACACACATACATACATATACGTCCACACAGGTACATAAACACATACGCATGCTCAAATATACATGCATTTTCCCATAGTAACAAGTGTACATATAAACCTACATACAAACACACACATAAACATGCACTTGTACATGCTGATGCACATGTATTCTCACGTATGCACACAAACACATAACCCCATGCACATGCACACAGATATGCATAATCACACACATACACTCACATTTTAGGTGATACATGATAGTTCACCCCTTCATAAATGCTACAGTACATTTATAAACACAAAGAAAGCTTTGATTGTCTTTAATCTTCCTTATAATAGTGAAAAATACATTTTTTATTACTTGCATCTGATAAAATGTCCTCATAAATATCACTTGTTGCACTAAAATTGCTGTGTGAACAAGCAGGTGCACTTTATATGTGAATTCTTTGGCACACCAACATTGAAATTCCCAGAGAACATCCAGACTCTCAGAGTTAATAGAGCCAAAGGAAAATAGCATACAGAGAAATACTGATAAAAATAGTCTGGCATGTTCCACCACAAAACTCTGAAAATATTTCAGGGCACAACCTATCCAACTAAATGAACTATTAATAGAGATCAGAAAAGGTGATAACAATAATCATGATCAATATTTTGATTACTTCCTTAATGTGACCTAAATTTGTTGCTAACTCAATACAGAGCCCATAAGAGGCTGTGAGATAAACACTACTGACTGACATTCGTTTAAAGATGAGGGGGTGGGAGGCTTAGTCAAGGCCATTCAATCAGTGTGGAAATGTTGTCTATAAGCTGGAAAACCCAGCCTTTCTGAAACCTACAGCCTGAGATCTTAGGGTTCTGCTTAGGAAACTGTTCGCTCTGGCTGTCATTTGGGATAACTCATGGGCTACTTACTCTTGACTAGTAAGACTGCCTGTTTTTATTCAACCATAGTAATACAGTATTTATACAGAGAGGGGGAAGTCTACCCTCACTTTGAATCACTGAATTGTTTCTTTCCCCCTCAAAAAAAATTATCATAGCTCTTGAGAAAGGTCAGCATCGATAGAGAAGTACACCAGCAACTGCTTTATAAATGTTGAAGTTTCTAGATAATCATCTTCAAAAGGCATCTCTACTAATACTGTCGTGAAAGATGTGCTGGGCAGTGTTGGGATGACCTTCTCCTCAGGAACACCTCCCACTTCTTCTCGAAGTGAGAAGAGGAGGCATAGCCTCCAACTCTGCTGCAAAGAATGAGCAAAGAGGGAACAAAGCTCTCTCTCTTCCTCACACTGGTATGTGGAGGTGCCACATGGCAGTTCACACCTTTGTGGTAGCTGAGATATCCCCCTCTGTGTCATCTGTCTGATGCTTGTAGAAGAATTCTGTCACTGTAAACACCTCATTTTTCCCTAAATGAGTTGAATGTAATGATAAATATTTAACTTGGGATCAGTTACCGGCATGTTACCTAGGAGACCCACCTCCCAGATGTCTCAGCAGCAGGCCACATACACCTAGCCTTCTTTTAGAGTTTGATGTCGGTCTGTTTTGCTCACAGAAATCCTTGGGTGCTAGTTCACGTCTGTATTCCCAGAACTCAGGCAGCTGAGGTGTGTGGCTCGTGTTTAAGCTGATTTTGTGGGCAGCCTGGGCCACAGAGGAAGAGAATGTCTGAAAAAGAAACAGAAAGATTGAAGGGTTCTCCAAGTTTGGAAGACCCTGATGTAGAAACCTTAGCAATGAGCTTCATTTACTAAAGAGAAAGATTTAGACCTCCAAAAACACAATGAGCAAAGATAACAGTAACGAAAAAGAGGGAATGAATTGAATGCTTAGGAACTAGTCCTGTTGACATGTAACATGGAAAAAAATCTGTGCACAATTTTGTTCAAAATGATATATTTGTTTAGCAAGTGATTTTTGCACGGCCTCTGGCCTCCCTCTTAAATAACTGGTTATCTTTAACATGTGCTCTGATTTTGATGTTAGTGATTTAAATGTGCTGTTTGCCTTTCGAGCACATAACTAAACATCTCTCCAATGAGCCCTTTGTCTTGATTTCTGAGGTGTTTATTTGATTATAGATTTTCAGCCACTCTCCCAGCCCTATGCATGCCCAAAAATCTCAGCACAAATCAGGCCCCGGGAAGACATAGATTTTAAAATGAGCCTCCCGTGGACGGATGATTATAAAGTTGCAGCCTTTACTGTTTATTGCTTCGATGTAGTACAAGTAGAGAAGTGCGATTTTTCTTATTAACAATTTTAATTAACTTCTAATTGATCTGTAAGGAGATGCATGGCTCCATTACAGCACTGTGCAGCGAGCTGCTTGAGTGGAGCTGGTAAGCATCCGTGCAAAGTTCTCGACACTACTATTGATAATAGGAGCTCTGAGATAACTCTCTTGTCTCACGCTGACTCCCTCATATGCAACAGTAAAGCAACTGAATCTGCCCCCAGTGCTTGAGCCACAACCTCATTCATCTCGCTCAGTGACTGGGAGTCAGGGAAGGAAGCAAGGAAGGAAGGAAGGAAGGAAGGAAGGAAGGAAGGAAGGAAGGAAGGAAGGAAGGAAGCAAGCAAGGAAGGAAGGAAGGAAAAAAGCAGTTTTGTACATATTCTGTCCTTTTGTCACCATTAGCTGCATATTTGAGCAACTTTAACATGGTTAGAGTTAATTTCTGCAGAATATACAGTCAAACATGCTTTCTTTCATGGTGGCTAGCCATGCAGGGAGCTAAGTATTTCTACATGAGGCAAAGGTCCAGGTGCCTGTATAAGTACTTGGCATGTTTACTACACTTTAGCTAATTTAAATGGATTTTAAGGAAGTTATGGAATGCATTAAAGAGGGTATCCCAGCTAAAGTTTCTTAATAGAAATATTTTAAAATGGGTAATTTAACAGGTAGACTAAAAGTAAATAGTTGCAAAAACTATATAGATTGCTAAATATTTGTATAACATATGGTTAAAGTAAAGGCCCTTGAGAGGGTAATAATTTAGCCCTGTTTGTCAAAGTAAGCCTAAAATACTTACACAGGCCTTTAAAGAGGAGCAAGGTGGTTGGACCATGGGTCAAAGAGGTGAAGTAGGAGGAGGAGAAGGGATTCAAAACTTGCAAGAAAGACAGGTTAAATGCTACTGCACTTACAGGTACAGAGAATGGATGAGCAGGGGGCTGGTGGCAGTCTTCACATTTCTGTTTGCACAGGGGTCAGAAGCTCAGGCTCACTGCTTACATAGCCCGAGTATGCCAATATTCCTTTGCAGGAGGCAGAAGAGATGGCTCATAGCTAGTTCTTAGGCTGATGACCCTACACTGAATGTCTTACTTTCCGTTATTTCATGGGAGCCAGTAAGGGTATGATTATTTGTTATTTTGGCAATGGAATAAATACCAGCATAGGTGCTTCCTGCGTGTGATAGGTTGACTTAGGAGTTTTTGACTTTCTGATGGTACAAAAGCATCAGGTATCAGATACAAAATAAACTTAAACTTTTGAAGTTTCTTCTTTATCATGGTGGCATTCCTTCTGCAATGACAGTGTCCAGTGTTGGGCAGCAGCAGGAAGTTACAGCCCCCAGTCAGCATGCCTCCTGAGAAGAGGAAATGATCAGACCTGCACAACGTGATGAGTTCTGAGCCTGTAGGGCTCAGCACATTAATGTTTGAAATATGTTTTGACTTAGAGTAGTTTTCATTTAAATGGGTTTGTAAGGGTATAATCTATGGTAAATCAGGGCGCATCTGCCCAGATATATCAGAGTACTGGAAATGAGACATTGTTACATAGCTGGACATACAAGGACAATGTGCTCAACTCCTTAACACACATAGAAATACACACAGAGAGGGGGAAGGGAACAGGGATGAAAGGGATGGAGGGAGGGAAGGAGAGAGATGAGAGACCAAGAGAAGCAAAGTTGTACTAGTCAAATCAAACTACTTGTCATGGTGAACATTGAATTAGTAGAATGAACAAACCACCTTGGGCAAGAGTCATCTAAACTACAACACAGGACTATATGGTTTTTACTAAGTGTCCCAGAGCTGGGAGGGGAGACTGAAAATCCTGAGCAGTGGTATAACACTGCCTACTTATATCACTAAGTTATTTTCTTTCTTTACTCTTCAGTTGACTATAGAAAACAAATGCTTCTGTGTCCTTCTGGAACGATGGGGCCTGTTGTTTGTTGTCCCCCTGAGATGGCAAGTACCATTTACCTACCAGCAGTTTCTGGAAACATCTAAGCAAAGTAGAGCTTCCAAGAAAGTATTTCTGCATAGCACTTTAGTTCTCTGACTATGTTTGTTCTCCTTCTCCGGGTGTTACTGCAAACTCTTCTGTTTTCTTCCCAGGCTTCACCTCTCCAAGGCTTCTGTATTTTTGTCTAAGGGACAGATCTCGCTGAAGTGTCAGACTTATGAAACTAAAGACAGAGTTAGAAACATGGCGTTCACATGTTGTTCTTAGCTTTTTGCATTTCATTTATTCATTTATTTATTGTGTGTTTAATTATTTATTTGTGTGTGTGTGTTTGTGTGTGTGTGTGTGTGTGTGTGTGTGTGTGTGTGTGTGTGTGTGCGTGCGTGCTTATGCTCACATATCCCACAGTGTATGTGTAGAGGTCAGAATGAATTCTTCAATCCTAGATGTTCCAGGGGTTGAACTCAGGCCATCAGCAAATGCCATCTTACAACCAGCCCAGTGCCCACATCTCGTCTTTATTTTTTCAAACTGAGCAGTGTGTATGGGATGCTAAAATGCACTGCCTTAAAATAAATAAATAGTAAAATGCACCGTCTTGCATTCCAGGCCTCACGAAGATTCAGTGATTACGGAGTATGGAAACCAAAATAAAGTTTTGTCCCCTTTCTTTCTTTAGTGGTAGTTTGAAACATAATTCTATAGTATTTCACAGCTTCTTAGAAAGATTCAAGACTTTATAAGAAATGGTAATAGAATCATTTGGCATAAAGTGTACAGTATTTGATGGTGTGAGGTTATAAGTTGCTGAATTTTAAATAAGAGTACTCCTATCAACATTCTATCAGAAATATAGTCACTCAAAGCTTTCCCCTATTTGGAGCAAAATTGCTTTATGCCCAAAATTTTCAGCAAATATAGATTCAGGCAGCACCAACAATTCTCCCTGCTATTATTTGAGATTCATAGTCTAATATTAAACAGTAGCCCTGTCTTCTGATTTGACAATTACTGTACTTTTATTGCCATCCAGTTTGGAATATGTTTAATTTCAAACCTCAATTCCATATATTCACAGAGCCTTCATTAACTCCATTAACATTAATTAAATAGTTTTGCATATGAGATGCTGTGTTAAATTCTAGGACCCCCAAGGTATTTAATTCTTGTGTAACTTTACATGAGACAATTAATTTCCTTAAGCCATATGGTCTCATTTGCAAAATGGGGCCAATGATATTTACTCATCAAAATCATCACAAGGATTAAATGGGGTAAATATGCATCATGCCCAAACATGTGTAAATATGAAAATGACTATATGAATTTCTTAAACAAAAATAACCATAAAATCTTAAACTGTTAGTAAATCATCTTAAATTAATTCAAACCAAGTACTATTTTTGACATTCAAAATCTATTGTAACAATGAAAGTACATGAAACCTTCCATTTTTATAATATTCATTTTCTCTGACATAATGTATTGTTGTTTTTAATGATATCAGCTTTATGGTTCATTTCCACTGAGAATATAATTAAAGCATAACTCATTTCTTTTCATGATTTTGACTGCAAATTGTACCTTTCTAAATTTCCCCTTTAGAAGGAAAAAGAATATTTGGTTAGAAAATGTGGCAGAGTTTATCAGCAGTGTGCCAGAAGTGTTGTGCTAAGCCCTCTGTTTCTTCTATTTAGGCAACAGATCCAGATGCTGGGATAAATGGCCAAGTGCACTACAGCCTGGGTAACTTCAACAACCTCTTCCGCATCACGTCCAATGGGAGCATTTACACAGCTGTGAAGCTGAACAGGGAAGTCAGGGACCACTACGAACTGGTTGTTGTGGCAACAGATGGAGCTGTGCACCCTCGGCATTCAACTCTGACACTGTACATCAAGGTGTTGGACATTGATGATAACAGTCCTGTTTTTACCAATTCAACATACACAGTCGTTGTTGAAGAGAATCTTCCAGCTGGGACCACCTTCCTTCAAATAGAGGTTTGTGGACAAGCCTTAATTCCAGGAGATCTATATTACAAGATTAGCTGTGAGGATCAGACTTTGAATATTAACTACAAACATATATATGATCTCAGTATAACTTAGATTCGGATAAGCTATGGATAAACCTTATTAAGTCTCAAAAATTACATACTGTGTTTTATATGAAACCCATCCTCTGGGAGAACCCACAAAATTAAAAGGAGAAAGTTTGCAATAGTAAGAAATATAACACATTTTATGTGCTTTGGCATGTATAAAAGTAATGCTACATGGTTTTGTCACATTGACAATGCAAAGATAAAGCTGATTTTCTCCAAAAAAAATATTAAATTTTCGAAGTGTTTTTTACATCTACTAAAGGGATCACACAACTATCAAACAGACATCAAATATAAACATACATTTTTATAAACACACATATATAAGCATGTGTTCAGATATGTGTATATATAACATATAAATTCACAAATGCATTTATGCATGTGAATATACTTTTCCTCATAAACTTTATATGCACATATAAAACATTATTTATTCTGTAGTAATTTTTCACTCACTTTCACACCATTTTCAAATTTCTAACTCTTCTTAACTGAAATTCATATACAAACCTCTGTGCTCAACTGTAATATTAGAAGCTCCCAACACTTTATGACAGTAGCTCAGGAGAACCCATAAATTTCTTTTTATACACTAACCTATTTAATTCTGACAAGGGGGCCCATGAACCATATTATGACAAAGAAAAAAACAACCTCAATCTGTTTATACTTCATCTGCAAAGTACAGCTTGAATTTTTCTAACAAGACTGTCTTAATATACCTGAGCTATTAAATACTTAGGTTACAGACATGAATAAATCAAATAACGATGCATGCCAACCTAGAAAGAATCATCTTTCCATTTGTTCATTTATCTATCTCTTCAATACTGATGCATCGTAGGTGCTGAGCTATATACTATGTCTTCTATAGTTTAGTAATTAATTTTTTATTTGTTGATTCTATAATTATCATTTCCCCTTCCTTTTTCTCCTTCCCCTTTCATCCTCAAAACTACTCCTTGCTGTCTTTCAAAATTCATGTCCTCTTATTTCATTAATTGTGGTTACATACATATATGCTATATACATACATATATATGTATTTATATATGGTTTGGGTGATGAAGAGGTGGTCAAGATGGATTCACAGCCTCTATGGAATTCTCAGTCATCTTACAACAACTCTCAACATTGGTAGTAAGAAGCAAGATCCTAGCAATCTGATACACACCTTCTATTCAAACTTGAGTGGCTCTTTTTGCTAGGAAAAGCTACGGTTCTGCTGTGGACTGAGAAGCCAGTCAGTTACCAGTTAAAGAGAGAAACAGAAAGGATTAATCAAGGTCATGTAAAAATAAAACATTCAAAATGCCAAGGGAGATGCTGATTGATGCCCAAGGTTCTAAGGAGCCAGAAGGCATTGTGTTCTGTCACAATATTCAGAGGATGAGATTGCTGTCATTTGAATCTTGAATGTCCCTCAAGGCCCATATGCTCAAGGCTTGGTGCTCAGCCTGTGGAATTATTAGAGGTTGAGACAGAGGTAGCTTGCCCTTGAAGAAGATATTGAGTTCTCCAGCCCCTTTGTGTTTCTCTCTACTTCCTGGGTTTCATGACGCAGAGAAGGCTTCTGGTCCTTGTTTGCCACCATGATGTCCTATACAGCCCTAGGTCCACACAGGGCTTTGGGATCAGGGACAGAAACCCCACTTTATAAGTTGCTTACTAAAGAAATTTTGTAACAATACCAGAAGGGGACTAACAGTGTCGGTCAGAGATCGAGTGGAAACAGGAGAATTTTTCAGCAGAAAATGACATGAAATCTGTGTTTTGACTGGTTCCCTCTACTGTGACATCATCGACTGATAAGAGAGCATGACTCATATGGCCTTCCATGGGTACTCATTCCACAGACCTAAGATTTGGCATGTCTACTCCTACATTTGCCTTTCCTCCACCAAGGTGCTTCTCCCCTCTGTCCCACTGAATGGAATAACCATTTTACACCACCCTCACATACACACACAAAACCCACAACTTTTCATCAGGACTCATTCAGAACACCTTTGTATAAAACATCATCTTTCTCTTTATATTTGGATATTTATGCTTTTTATTCTCTTTCGGGCTGTGATATAGAGGGCAAGATTTACACGTCGGTTCATTTTATTCTCTTTACTACACCGTCTGCATAATGCGTGCCAAGCAGACACTAGCAAGAGGCAGGGAAGTGTGAGAGAGTAGCCTTTGCGAATACATTACCCCATCCTTCCAAGGCAGCCTTCCGAGAAGGACCTGGTTCCATATTTATTTATGGGATTTTAGAACCTGTTTATGTAAATCACTGTACAAATAATTTTAATTCAAAAATATTTTGTGTTCACTATCTTATGTTTGTCCTCTCTCCATCTTTCCATTTTCCATTTCCTGGTAAATGACAGTCATGTGTCCGTTCCTTATCATGAAACCCACGCTGTCCCAGGCACGAATGCATTTCTGTCAACCCTCACTCCTCTTGTGGGAAACCCTCTGATGTAATCATTCTTCTCACTCACTCTTCATAGGCCAAGGATGTTGATCTTGGAGCAAATGTGTCCTATCGGATCAGAAGCCCTGAGGTGAAGCACCTTTTTGCACTTCACCCATTTACTGGAAAATTGTCCCTTTTGAAGAGTTTGGATTATGAGGCCTTTCCTGACCAGGAAGCAAGCATCACATTCTTGGTGGAGGCCTTTGATATTTATGGAACAATGCCACCTGGTATAGCAACAGTCACGGTAATTGTAAAGGTAAGGAATGTGGAGGGACCGCCCTCCCCTCTCTGTGTGCCATAACTGTTCTTCAACTCATAGTGTATTTTTGGAAAAAAGTCATGGGAACTCAGTGGTATGAACCAATGATAAAGATTTATTAATATGAAATACTTAAGAAAACTTGCAAAGTAACCCCACAAGAAGGATTTTAAAGAGGTATTAAATCTTTGAAAACTGATTGTAAGTCTTCCATAGGTTGTGACTGGTCAAATCAGAACTTCATTTTGATAGTCCATAGCAAAGTGGATATTAGCATATTGCAAACTTTTAAGGAGAGAGAGAGAGTGTAGATGATAGAGTTCTTCAGCAAGAACTAGTTCAGTTTGTAATTTCAACACTCTAATATAAAAAGGGCTTCAGAGATAGGTGGGTTTAATGTTCAATTCTGTATTAACCTCCAATTTCTCTGACACTGAGGACTTAGCCTACCTCTCTGGTGGACAAGCATTTGTCATGACTTCCAGGTATGGTGGTCAGTACTATTAAGGTCCTAGCAAATAGTAGGCAAAGAGAGGGTCCCCATAAAAATAATATCAGCCTTGTCTGTGTTCTGAGTTCTAGGGTGTGTACACATACTTTTGGAGGGGGGGGTTAAAAAGTCACAACTGGAAAATAGATTTAAAATAAACACTGAGTGAGAGTGACCTAAAAGGATCAAGTCCATCAAAACAGCACCTGAAGCAGATGACAAGAGATGGCTCATGGCCCTGCTTTTCTTACCTTAACATGGTAGAACTGAGTCCTTCAGCATTAAAAACAGGGGAATAGTCCAGTTGTTACATTACAATGGAGAAAATCTGTCATTTGATGGCATTTTCCTGTCCTCCCCAGACTGAAAAATAGCTAATTGAATGGCACTGACTTCTATCTCTCAGGACTGGCTGGTAGTGATGGTCATGAACACCTCGGGGTGGAGCTGACTGCACTGGCTTTAGGCTAGAGTTGTGCTCGTGCAGGGGATCAAAAGAAGTCAAATTGGGACTAAATATATCAAACTGATTGAAGCACAATCTGCTTTGATTACACTCATGGAAGAAGTCACTAGAAAGAAACTGGAACCAAATACTTCATTTAAAAAAAAAAGAATCAAGATAGGGGTTTTTGTCTTTTATTTTTTTTAATTATTGAGCTATACATTTTTTCTCTGCTCCCCTCCCTTCCTCTTTCCTCACTTTCTACCCTTTCCCATGGTCCCCATGTTCCCAATTTACTCAGAAGATCTTGTCTTTCTCTACTTCCAATGTATATTAGATTCATGTATGTCTCTGTTAGGGTATTCATTGTTGTCTAGGTTCTCTGGAATTGTGATTTGTAGGCTGGTTTTCTTTGCTTTATGTTTAAAAACCACTTATGAGTGAGTACATGTGATAATTGTCTTTCTGGGTCTGGGTTACTCACTCAACATGATGTTTTCGAGCTCCATCCATTTTCCTGCAAATTTCAAGATGCCATTATTTTTTTCCACTGTGTAATATTCCATTGTGTAAATGTACTACATTTTTCTTATCCATTCTTCGGTCAAGGGGCATTTAGGTTGTTTACAGGTTCTGGCTATGACAAACAATGCTGCTATGAACATAGTTGAGCACATGTCCTTGTGGCACGATTGAGCATCCTTTGGGTATATACCCAAAAGTGGTATTACTGGGTCTTGAGGAAGGTTGTTTCTTAATTTTCTGAGAAATAACCATTCTGATATCCAAAGGGGCTGCACCAGTTTGCATTCCCACCAGCAATGGAGGAGTGTTCCCTTTACCCCATATCCTCTCCAGCATAAGTTGCCATCAGTGTTTTTGATCTTGGCCATTCTTACAGGTATAAGATGGAATCTCACACTTGTTTTGATTTGCATTTCTCTAATGGCTAAGGATGTTAGCCATTTACTTAAGTGTCTTTCAGTCATTTTAGATTCCTCTGTTGAGAGTTCTCTGTTTAGGTCTGTACTCCATTTTTTATTGGATTATGTGTTCTTTTGATGACCAATTTCTTGAGCTCTTTGTGTATTTTAGAGATCAGTTCTCTCTCTGATGTGAGGTTGGTGAAAATCTTTTCCCTTTCTGTAGGCTGCCATTTTGTTTTATTAACGATGTCCTTTGCTTTACAGAAGCTTTTCAGTTTCAGGATGTCCCATTTATTAATTGATTTTCCCAGTGTCTGTGATACTGGAGTTATATTTAGAAAGTGGTCGATTTTTAATTAATCACCCTGCTTTCTAGCTAGACTCCAGCTTCCTTGTTCCAGGCTACTCCTTATCGTTACACAAGGTTTCACTAGGCCACACAGCAACATCTCTGAGGGATCCATTCTCGGTGGTTCATTTTTTTCCTCAGCAATTAGAGGATGTTGGACTAACTTTGTGCCTCTGTCTTTCATTTTCTTGAGAGAAATCAAGTATCCCAGTGGATAAATCTGACTGACCCACGTCTTTTCTCATTTTTTATACATTTGAAAAAAAATTCTCCGAAGTGGAATTAAGTGCATGTTTTACATCACTTTTTAATTATCTTATAACTTATATACACATAATAAAATTTCAGGCAACATTTCTAATGGCAGGTTGTTGTTTTATCTTTCTGGTAACTCTAGGTGAGATGTGAAAATTGAAACTTTAAAACTCTCTCAGCCACCACTGATGCCAGCAACTGGAGTCTAGGTCACGTCCCTCCACAAATGCAACCTCCCCAAGCTTGCAAAGTTTCAACTGTTTGTCTGTTTCTAGCAGCACTGACAAGCTATTGCACTGATAACATAATTGCATGGTATTTGAGGAAGAAACATTTGTTCTCCAAATATTCACCACAGGGAAAGCATCTTAAAGTCACTCTCTTTGAAAAGTATGAACAGAGACATTGTTTCTTTTGTGTAGATGAAGTAAAAAAAGATGAAATGATAAAGTATTTAATCTTGAGCTCACCTAATATTTTAAATCTGGACAGCTGGATAAATCAACAAATACTTGAAAGATAGTTTGTTTTCTTTTTTAAAAAAATTAAAATAAGAAAGTATGTCTGCACAATGAACAAAATAGAAGTTTACCACAAATACCCATGAAAGCCTTATCCAGTGTCTACTTTCAATGCCCTAAAACAAAATCTTATAAACAACCTATATTTGTTGTAGATTTAGAAGTCACTAATAAAAAAAAAAACCTTTATTATATGAAATGTATGAAAACATAGTAAATTACATACTATGCGGAAATACCTAAAATCAAAAACAAAACTCTAAATAATATAAACAACAAGATCCAGTATGATGTCTTGGCTCACAAACTAAGTTAAAATACAAATCAGTTCTTAAAATCTAAGATATGATGCAACTGCAGAACTAGAAAGAGTGCCAGTCTGAAAGGGCTGAACTTGTTCGTAGCTGAATGAGACCTTCACGGGACAAGTAAAGACAGATGTGCGGCCAGGTTCCCTCGTTGCTTATGATTCTATTAGAATGGCTACAGAGGAGCAAGTGGGGGGGGTCTCTTATGAAGAGAAGTAATTGAGTACACCCTAGCTGTGCTTGCATGTTTCAGAGTGCCTGTGCGGGACATGAAGGGAGAGTGCCCACAGAGGCTGAGGCTGTGACAAACAGTGGGTCCTAGAAGGACCTTGTAGGTGGAGGGCCCGCTTGTTTGATCCAGCCACCCAGAACCAAAATAACCACATAGAAATTGTATTAATTAAATCAGTGCTTGGCCCATTAGCTCTAATTTCTTATCGGCTAACTCTTACATCTTAATTTAACCCATTTCTATTAATCTGTGTATCACCACAAGATCGTGGCCTACCAGCACGTCTATCTCTGGTGGCAGATCCATAGCGTTCCTTTCTGCCTCTTCTTCCCAGCATTCCATTTAGTTTTCCCCACCTAGTTCTGTTCCCCTATAGCTCTGCTATAAGCCCAAAGTAGTTCCTTTATTAACCAATGACAGCAACACATAGACAGAAGGACCTCCTACACCAGGACCTCATCTTGTATCGTTTCAAATGACTCTCCTCCAGAACCAAATATTGTTATACAACAACATACAGACTATATTTTATCTCTTCTAGAAGGAACCAATGTACAGGGCCACAACAGCATTAGTAAAGCCTCAGCACCTGAGAGCCAGTGAGTAGGGTCCTGGCTTTGGTTTGGACATAGTACCCATGGCTTAAGGAAATGGCCTGAGCACAGCGGAGGCAGAAACTGCACTTTCCAACTAACAGCCGTCGTGTTCCTGCCTGAACAGAGGCATTTGAACAAAATGATGATTATATGAAACTGGCTGCTGAGATAATGATTGTTACACTTCAGATTTATTGGATGCATGGGACTGGAGAGAGTGTTAGGTGATTAAAAACAGTTTTTGCTCTTCCTGAGGACCTGGGTTTAATTCCCAACACATGTGGTAGCTTTCGCCACACCTGTAACTCCAGTTTTAGGAGGTCTGAGGTCCTCTTCTTGCCTCATCAGGCATCAGACATTCAAGTGGTACCCAGTCATGCATGCAGGCAAAACACCTTTACTTGTAAAATAAAATTTAAAAATAAAAAACTACTGAGATCTTCCATGGGGTTATTGATCTTGACAAAATAAAAATAATGGTTTTCTATGGTGGCCTTCAAATATCTCCCCTCTTCTCTTCTGCTGGTCCGATTCCTATTGAAGTGTTCCTTTTAATGTGCCGGCCATCAAATTTCAAAAGCTGGACATATTGGGAGACACGACTGTGGCTGATGCAGAGAGTTGTTTAGGATTGCTTTATGCCATCATAGCCTAGAATGTGAGGACTCAGATGTAACCTGTTTCCTCTAGACTGGAAGAAGCCAATAAAAAATGTATATACAGGTTGAATTTGTCTCCTGAGCTGTAACGATTACATAGGTCTCTTAGAACTCCATCAGTAAAGCATGATGGTTTCTGGAAGTCCTAAGTAATCGCCTCAGTTGTGAATATAATGCAGCCATTTAGCCTTCACTGTTTAGCATTTACACCCCTAATTGAAAAAGACTTGTCACACCCTAGAAACTGTAACCCCCCCCCTTCCAATGGGAGCAAAGGAAGCTGTTAAGATGTCATTGTCCTAGCTACATCCCATCCATGCACAGCTGCTGTCCTTGCCCAAAGGAGCTACCTGTTATACGCTGTACGGTGCTTGTTCATGTTTGGTATCTTAGTATTTCCTCTGAAAACTTCAATTAAAGTCATTCAGATTTTCAAAAAATAATAATTTACATCTTCAACATCTTGGACTTGTCTCTTGGGAGTATGTTATAGTATACTAATTCTTGGAGCTAGTACATGCACATACACAAACAAACACACACACACATGTACATGCACACCCACAATAGAAAAAATAACTTTGGGAAACACTAGACTACATAAAAACAAATGCAGTTTAACACAGCAGAATTCCATAAAATGCTACTATAGACCGTAACTCTCAAAGAAAAGAAATAATATTTTTGATATCCATAATGAATATTTGGTCCTGTTTGTGAAGCCTCTCCTGGAATTAAGGTTCCCAAGAATAATATTTGAGGAAGCTATCTTAGGTTTTACAGAAAACAACTACTTGGATGGTTGAACATTGAATGGGTTGTTGTTTTTAAATACAGGTATAACTTCTACCCTTTTCTGTCTTATCCATCACAAAAACTTCCATAAAATCTTTAAAACTATGCAATGGTTTAAGACCTGTAAGTTTTCAAGAAAATATGAGCTATAGCAAAGACACAGAGGATTGCTAAAATCTAGTTTCAGAAAGAGTTCTTTTTTTCAGTATTTCTTTTTTATTGATTTTTATTCATCTCTACATTTTTCTCTGCTCCCCTCCCTGCTTCTCCCCTCCCCTTCAACCCATTCCCAAGGTCTCCATGCTCTCAATTTACTTAGGAGATCTTGTCTTTTTCTATTTCCCATGTAGATTAGATCTATGTATGTCTCTTTTAGGGTGTCATTGTTGTCTGGGTTCTCTGGGATTGTGGTTTGTAGGCTGGTTTTCTTTGCTTTATGTTTAAAAACCACTTATGAGTGAGTACATGTGATAATTGTCTTTCTGAATGAGGTAACCCAGAAAGAGATCTTTTAAATATTGTCTGGGGGTTTTCTTTGTTTTGTTTTGTTTTTAATGAAAATTCTATTTAGATCTTCTTACCAAAAATGTTCTAGTGAGTTTTATGGTCTCCTTTGTTGTTTCCTTCAAATATCAGGATGATGGTTTAGGGTCCGTCTGACTCACAAGATTTCAACTGTGCCTTTGTCTTTTATTAGCTGGATAAGAGTGAGCAATATAAGGTCTCCAAACTTCACTTATTTATGTTTAAACCATGATAAGGAGTGTAAGCCTGTAATATCATGGTTGGAGTTTCAAAAGCCCTCAAAAGACCCATATCTATCACCATGCACAAAACTCAAGTCCAAATGGATCAAAGACCTCAACATAAAGCCAGCCACACTGAACCTCATAGAAGAGAAAGTGGGAAGTACACTTGAACGCATTGGCACAGGAGACCACTTCCTAAATATAACCCCAGCAGCACAGACCATGGGAGAAACAATTAACAAATGGGACCTCCTGAAACTGAAAAGCTTCTGTAAAGCAAAGGACATGGTCAACAAGACAAAACAACAGCCTACAGAATGGGAAAAGATCTTCACTAACCCCACATCAGACAGAAGTCTGATCTCCAAAATACACAAAGAATTCAAGAAATTGATCATCAAAATAACACATAATCCAATTAAAAAATGGAGTACAGACCTAAACAGAGAAATCTCAACAGAGGAATCTAAAATGACTGAAAGATATTTAATGAAATGCTCAACATCCTTAGTCATCAGAGAAATGCAAATCAAAACAAGTCTGAGATTCCATCTTATACCTGTAAGAATGGCCAAGATCAAAAACACTGATGACAACTTATGCTGGAGAGGTTGTGGGTAAAAAGGAACACTTCTGCAGTGCTGGTGGGTATGCAAGCTGGTACAGCCCCTTTGGATGTCAGCGTGGCGATTTCTCAGAAAATTAAGAAACAACCTTCCTCAAGACCCAGTAATACCACTTTTAGGTATATACCCAAAGGATGCTCAATCGTGCCACAAGGACATGTGCTCAACTATGTTCATAGCAGCATTGTTTGTCATAGCCAGAACCTGTAAACAACCTAAATGCCCCTTGACTGAAGAGTGGATAAGGAAAATGTGGTACATTTACACAATGGAGTACTATACAGCAGAAAAACTAACAACATCTTGAATTTTGCAGGAAAATGGATGGAGCTAGAAAACAATATTTTGAGTGAAGTAACCCAGATCCAGAAAGACAATTATCACATGTACTCACTCATAAGTGGTTTTTAAACATAAAGCAAAGAAAACCAGCCTACAAACCACAATCCCAGAGAACTTAGACAACAATGAGTATACTAAGAGAGACTTACATAAATCTAATCTACACAGAAAGTTGAAAAGGACAATATCTCCTGAGTAAATTGGGAGCATGGGGACCATGGGAGAGGGGAGAAGGGGGAGGGGAGAGGCAGGGAGGGGAGCAGAGAAAAATGTATAGCTCAATAAAAATCAATAAAAAAATCAATTTAAAAAAGTTCTTTGGTAGTCAGTGCAGAAATATTGCAGCGGGGGATCTCGCTGATTGGTTCCCAAGGGCTCTAACCTCATGAAGGAATTAACCTATTGATAGACTATAGAGGACAGGTCTAGGGGAGTGTCTTTGATATTAAAGTCACCCTTTCCCTTTGTTTTCTGTCCAGTCTTCAGTATATACTGGAATCCAAAATACAAAAACAAACAAACAGCAACAACAACAACAAAAACATGCTTTCACGCCAGTAAAGGAATGGACTTGCTATTGATGGCAGGAGGAAACATTCAAAGAGGGAAAACTTTCTTACACAGGCTTCCAGAAAAAGCTGTGGCTCATATTAAAGGCATGTGTCTTCCTACCTCAGAGATCTAGATTAGAAGCAGATCTACCTAATTCAAATTATGCAAAAATCCTTCACAGGTGTACCCCCATCTTTCGATTTTAGTTGATTCCAGATGTAGTTAAGTTGACAACCAAGTATAGACATCACAGAAGGCAACTAAGAAAGAACCGTTTAGTGAAGATCTTAGCTTTCAGATACTATGAAAATATTAGACAAATTGGTTACTATTTAAGAAAGTCCCAGTGCAAAACAGAAGAATTTGTCGTTTGTCTTAAAGCATGCAGGCTTTGACTTCGGAGTCTTGTGGCCAGGAAGAGAACTAAAGGGCACAGACAGTAGAACCAACTGTACTTGACTGGGAAGAGCTGAAGGAGGGCATGATAGCCAGACAATGCCCTAGGACAGTGCCAGACAGAATGGCAGAGCAGACAGATGGATGAAGGCTGCTCCATCCACTGGTTTCTACCACTGTGTTTTCTTGGGAGGCATCAGAAGTGAAGGATATTTACACTACAGTTGATTCAAATTTCTGAAAAGAATCACATTTTGCCATCTCTTTACATTTAGGTCTTGTGTTTTCTTTTTCAACTTGTTATTCATTTATAAATTTTCCAGCTAGCTCCTAGCATGCTGGGATGCTGTTCAAATTATTCCCTAAATCTACTCTTTAGTCTGAAAAAAGGAAGATAAAAATGGTGTGTATGATTATTTTAGACTTTAATTTGGAAAATGAATACATAGAACTCATATTTTCCTCCAGCTAGCTAACAATATCTTGAGGTCAAGTTTTATTTGCAGGATGCATGGATTCAAATTACAAGCTGTACTGGTTAAAAGAAAGCAACATCGTGAGAGATCCCTGGTGTTGTTTTAGTTGAAAACCATGGTAACATTTAGGATGCTCTATTGAAATACAAAAACTAATTTTTGTTCAGATCAACAAATATAACCACAGGAAGCAAACGATAATGGGTTTTAATGATAAAATTACTATAGAGCAGAGAAAGAAATCTTTCCTTTTGCCAATACTTCCCTCTAGTGGGAGAGTTGCACTTTTAAATTTACAGCATAATAGAACCTGTGCAGAAGCAGAGTTAGTTATATGCGGTTTTTCCTTAACATCCCCGAAGCATACATATAATGAACTATTGATTATGCGTGTTAGCATTGCATTTCAATAAACCGCCGCATCTGGAACAGCGCATTGTGGGAGAATGATGGGCAATCTGCCACATATCTCAGCCACAATAGAGATTATAAGACTAAAACATGTACGGGAGGCCATCACAAGAAATACTACCACATTATAACCATATTGATTTATGCTTCACATTGTCAATGGCAAGCAAAAACAATGAGGACGATAAGCAATCTTGTAATGGCCTTCTGTTATTAGAGCCTTAGGTGTGTGTGTGTGTAATGGGTTTATGAGGATGAATATCAAAACACCCACAATGAATTCACGAAGGTGAATCTGGTAAACACCTTTCCAGAAGGGATTAAAGAGTTCTTTGCTCTCAAAACCATCAAGAACAGAACAAATGCAACTAGAAAAATACATCTTGATATCCTACCCAAATGAGTGAAATTTTCCAAAATTTGAGATTCCTTGGGTCAGAGGGGCATGGTTAGGTACTGAAGAAACTACACAGGAGCACACCAAGTTTCTCAAGCTTTGAAAAGCCACATAGTTAAGAGTGACGTTGGGTTCTCCTTTTAAAAATTCTAGAAGTTACAGTTTAGGGGGACCAATTGATTTCCATCTTTAGTTATAAGATACAGTCAATAAATTAATCATCACTTTTGAAAAAGCAATGGACAGTGGGAATGTAAATGCTCCCTCCATTGTCCCTGCCAAGATCCCCAGATGAATCTCTTTATATCACCCCTTATGGAGAGCCAGCATTTCTAAGTTTATTTGCTAGTTCAGATGCTGCACTCCATAACTTAGAAAGAAAAAGGTTGTGAGTATCATGTGTCTGGGGAAATGGTACCTTTTATTTGTCAATTTTGCGGACCAAGGACTGTTTCTATCTAATACCTTCACGTTATTCTTATTCAGCCTACTGTACTGTACATACAAAAGGAAACTGGCCTCATTGCTCAGACATTACCACCTCAACCGTTCTGCAAAAAAGAGAAGTTTATAATTGGTGAATTTGTACATTTCAGATTAGCATTGGGTAGAGATGATGTGTCTGAACTCATATGAAAGAATGTATAGAGTATTTTACTCTATTCATTTAAGAGCAAGTGAGAAAAGGTACCTTGGAGATGAAAAGTAGATAATTAACAAAATTTGCATAGTGCCTAATGCATTTGACCCAAAGGACCCCAAACAGTGCAGAATGTGATGGTTAATCAAACATTAAGGCAACTACTGTAGTAAACATTAGTCAGAAATAAATGGCACACAGGTCTCCCTAAATGATAAATGGTTAAGGAAAATTATCTTCTTCTCAAGGAACTTGACCTATTGTTTTTGGCTCTGACAAATAATTAGATCAGCTTGATGAATTCCGTAACTGTCTGGACCATCACCTTTATGTGTCAAACAGCAGTTGGAAGAGGTTTCTTACAGGACTATCTTTATCTGGAGTCATAGAATATCCAGTAGTATAGTACCCAGTGCTTAGTTATCATGAATATAACTTAGTAAATATCCACTTAGTAACTGACAGTAAGCCTTAACCACCAGAGTGAAATGAAATCAGATGCATATAAAGTGCTTTGAAATTTTCCCTTAAGTAAATTAACGCTGTTTTCCATCTGTAAGCATATGTAATTCCGAATACCATCACTGCAATGTGCTTCAGGGAAGAGTCTCCCTAAGTTTTTATATTCATAGGAATGAATATCAAATTAGAGACACTTCAGTTTGTTCATACAGTCATATTAAGTATGCAAATGCAAAATATTCAAAACAGATAACAAAACATCAAAAACATCATCTTATCCCATTTCTTGAAACTTTCTTTTTTTCATTTTTCTTTTTTTTGGTTTTGAGGCACAGTTTCTCTGTGAGGCTCTAGCTGTCCTGGAACTCACTCTGTAGACCACACTGGCCTAGAACCGTAGAACTTTGAGATCTGCCTGCCTCTGCCTCCCGAGGGCTGGGATTAAAGGCGTGCACAGTTACTTATGCCAAGTTCAGAAAGTAACTTTTTAAGAAATCATATTGGTAGCTAGATGGTTGGGTAGTTTGTACGGTAAAATAAGAACTTTGCAGGTATGAGAACTGAGTTTGAGACTCAGAACCCATATTTTAAAAAAGAAGAAAGAGAGGAGAGAGAGAGAGACAGGGGGGGGAGGAAGGAAGGAAGGAAGGAAGGAAGGAACGAAGGAACGAAGGAACGAAGGAAAGAACGAAGGAAGGAAGGAACGAAGGAAGGAAGGAAGGAAGGAAGGAAGGAGAAGAGAAAGGAAGGGAACGAAGAAAGAAAAGAAAAGAAGAGAAAAGAAAAGGGAAAGACAGGGCATGGTGGCGTATGCCTGTAGAGCTCTGCAGAACCAGAGACAGGCAGATTCCTGAAACTCATAAATCATGCTGGCCTACTGGTGAGTTCCAGGCCAGTGAGTGACCACATCTGTTACAGGAGCGAGGGCCTGCTTTTGGACCCGGCTAGCTTACACCCGAAATAACCACACGGAAATTGTATTAATTAAATTACTGTCTGGCCCATTATATCTTGCCTCTTCTTGGCCAACTCTCACTCTTGATCTAACCCATTTCTGTTAATCTTTGTTCACCACGAGGTCGTGGCTTACTGAGAAAAATTTAGCGTGTCTGACTTGGCAGTTTCATGGCGGCGGCTCTCTCTGCCTCTGTGTCTTTTTTCCAGTACTCTGTTTTACTTTTCCCACCTATCTAAGTCCTGCCCTATCAAAAGGCCAAGACAATCTCTTTATTAACTAATAAAATCAACCCAAATACAAAAGGACCTCCTACACACATCTCAAAATAAGAAGTGCCATCATCCACAGAATGCCACCTAGATTTGTACCTTAGCCTTCAAATATACATGTGAATACTTGCATGTACACTCCACACACATACTGAACTGGCACACGTGGACAGTCAAACACTTACACCGTACAAGAAATTCTCCCAGTGTTTTTAAAGGTTAGAAGTTAAATCATACCTTTAAGGATATTCTGGAGCAAATTCCAAGCATCCCTTCTGCCTTGAAAGCATGTGATATTCTGAGGGTGATCTTCAGCTGATACTGTAACTACGGACGCAGGGACCTGGCTTCTTTGGGATGTCAGTTGGGAAATAAGTAGAAGTAGGGGGATGAAGCTGGCCATGGTAAATAGGTTGCATGACATAAAGAACCAAACCGACCTAACCATTTCCCTATCTCAACTACAGCACTAAATCCCTATCTCTATTTTACAGGACATGAATGACTACCCTCCCGTATTTAGTAAACGTATCTACAAGGGGATGGTGGCTCCAGATGCTGTCAAAGGGACACCAATCACGACAGTGTATGCTGAAGATGCAGACCCTCCTGTAAGTAGAGACACTGGCCCATGCTCTGAGTTACGTGAGAAAGTGCCCAGTTCCTAAGAAACTAGTGAGGTCTTGAGAACCCATCCCGTCCTTTTGGCCTAACTTATTACCTACACAGCTACCTTGACCCTGATGAAGTGAGACAGCCAGGGATATACTTTTTAACCTAGATTTCAAAATTCTTATTATTTGTCCATTTACATAGCCTCAATGATGAAGACAGGCAGAACTGCTCTTGGAAACATTCGCCATCATGCAGGGTCTTTCTTTAAGTTCAATTTTGTGTGGGAAGTTCCGCATTCATGATTTTCTCCTTTATTTGTGCATAACATTTTATAAGAAAATGCTAAGTCCACATATAACGTCAGCCTGTACTTTTATAAACAGAAATCTCGATATTTCTTTCAAATAGATTTAGGAGATTTCTCTTTAACCATGTAGAGCATTTACCTATTTCAAAACATCCCAAATTGCCAATCAAGACAGAGGACTTTCAGCTAATACATTATTACAACAGCAGTGAGGAAAATTTTCCTTAATGTTGTTAAATTATTACATTTAATACAAGTTAAAAGTAACAGCACTGGGTGTAGAATGCTCTGTGGAAAACCTACAATGCTTTCCACTGGTTTTTTTCTTAATTTCTGAACAGAATGTTAAAGATTTATATTTTTCCTCTGAGTGAACTCATGCTACTAATGGATTCTAGGAAACACAAATAAACATACTAAGCCATAACTGAAAAGTCAGAAAAAAAAATTAAAGTCTTGAATCATGTGAGCAAGTTAAAAAATATTTTTAGGGCTAATAGCCATAGTATTTCCTGAACAGTTTTTATTTAATGAAAAGTCAATAGCAGTCATAAAGTTTGTCAGTTCCGGCAGCGGCAAGCTGTATGAAGTTTGCCATGAGTATATCATCTGAACAAAAAGAATATGTTGATTTTGGAAGCAATGGTCTTTAGCTCAGGAGCACCTGCTCTGTGGCATTAAAACGTTTTTTAAACTGGCTTGTCACACTTGTAAAAATAAGCAAAAATTCATATCTGTGAACACACCAATAAGCACCCCTGGCACACTGTCCACTGTGATCCAGGAGCACACCAATAACAATTAGCACCTGCTGCCAACTGCCCACTGTGCTAACCAGTTTCTGCTGTTAAGAAACTCACCATCAGATGAGGGAGAGCTACAGAGAGAACTTAGAACACAGTCTAGTTGATTGATGAAGAACTTACAGCATAAAAAGTATAAATGATGAGTGACAAAATGGTCCTGTTATTCTGTATATACTCAAAGTCTTAATGCATTTGCTCTTAGCATGCACCACTTTGGTACCTGACAATCAGATCATTCTCATGAGGGTGAGAAATGATGTCTCGGTCAATGGTCGGCTCTATTGGTAGCTTTCCTAGAGTCTCTGACTTAAACCCTTAAAATTCTTTTAAAAACTGCCCAGGTCCATATTTCTGTGGAAGAATTTTGCACCTTTGGTTCTTTAGTGATTATTGAAATATCTGATAATTGATGATGATGATAGCCTTTTTAGCAAGTAAAAATGGATTCAGATTATCACATTGGCTGAGTGTGTTGGCTTCAGCTGCTGCATCTAGATATAAACTTCTGATTCATTTTCCACTCTTGAAACATTAGCAATGTTTCATGGTAGCTATTATTTGGAGTTTAGCTTCTTAATTATTTCTACAGATATTTTCCCTCGATTTAAGATGACTACTTTGGCTGCATCCACACAAATGCAAATAGTAACCCAAATCCAAGGAATTTTTTAGAAGACTAGGACTGTCTGCATAATTTTAAAGTATTAATATTTTCTTTGATGTTGGCTTCACAAAATCATGTATTTTGCAGATGTGCTGGCCAAGTGCCTTCTTCCCTCTTAGTGTTATAAACATTGACCAATCAATAATAATTTTAATTTCCTATTCTATAGAGTCTGTGCTCCTTTATCTGTTTCAGTATGTGAGACTATTACTGCCTGATATAATACTAAATGTTTATTTGGTGACCTCGTTCTAAACCAGATCCTCCAATTGTAGGAAACTCACTCCATTTGTATGCCCACATCTTAGTTCAGCACATAAAAGTAAGCTATAAAACATTCGCATGATGTAATGAATAGATAAAGTAATGCTTCTTTGTGCACTCTTCAGTGTTGGCAAATTTGCAAGAACCTCAGATTTTGGCTGTATATGATATTCAGAAGATCTGCTGTCTCCAAGCCTCCGTTAGGTCACTGAAAAGCTGGGATTTAAGAATGATGCATATTTCTTCTTAGCACAGCTTTTCCCCAACCCCTCCTGTTTTAAGTATCATTGCTACTCTATAAATCACTTTTATGTTTTAAGATTTACCACACCTTTTTCAAGACATCCTGCTTCATTTGAGGAAAGTGAGAGCTACACATTTTAAACTATAATGTAGTAGCAGCAAACCGTTTGAAGTACCGAATGCAGAGACCGAGTACTGCCTCAAAGCCAGAGAGAACACTACTTCTGAATATAAATGAAAAATTATAAAATGCATGTTGTGCAAAATTAAAGTGCTCTGGAGGGAGGAGCAATCTTCCAGGACTCTGACACTGCTGGGATTTTCTGTTTTCCTCTACTGAGACGGCAAGATTGACATTGTGTGCTCACACAGAATTGAGGAATGATGGATTGCTGGGAGAGGGGAAAAAAACTGCTAACCTTTTCTTTCTGCTCACGGGGGACTTCTTTAAACTTTCACAGAACAAAGTGGATGTGTAATTTCCATTTGCATATCTTGATTTGTTCTGAAGCTCCAGGTCAAACTCACTTGGAATTCTGTTAGTAAGCAGGGTTATAAATTAACCTATTATATAGTTAGTATTAAAACAGTATCCTCTGCCAACACACAGCCGTGGACCAACTGGGATGCATGTGCTGCTGGCTGTTTACCTGTTTCTAAGAAGGGACACATAGGAGCTCATGGAAGCTCATCCCCTCATTGTAATCTCTCCTTTAATGTACTTTAGAATTAATGAGATTCCTGTTCAGCTAAGCAAGGCATAATGAGAACATGCTTAATGTTTGCAACTCATAAACTTATTTATTTTCAAATAAATACATAGTCTTCAAGAATTAGGAAATAAAATCCCCATAAAAATTTTTGTAAATTATCAGTAACAATTGGCTTGAAATCTATTCCTAAACAGTAAGTAATCTTACAAGATTTCTTCAGAAGAAATAATGAGACAGTAATCACCAGTGTTATGTATTTCATATCCTTCTATAAAAACATGAGACCTAGCCATTCTGGGTTCAGACTAGCCACTAGAGAGCTATGTGCGGAGTGTTTGTTCAGCTATCCTCACCATCCAGGGTCCCTCAGCTGATCTCTACAGAGAGGAAAAGATGGCCTACATCTACATTGATTCTACAATGAGCACCTTGTTTTATTAAAATGGTGTGACGTCAGGAACACCAGCTGATTGTGGTCCTCCGGAAAAGCTTATCTGTTGTTCCACAGCGCTTTATAACCGATGAGCTCATATGAGAAGTAACCCCATTCCGATCCATAGCTTCCGGTTTGCTTGCTCTGTGTGCAACGCTGAAAGCTGCCCTGAGCCAGAAATGTTAAAAAAAAAAAAAATTCTGTTTTTACCTCTGCTTTGGTGTGCTCACCTCTTCTTTTCCTTTCGTATCTCTACTGATCTATTTGTTTTTCATCGCTCTTCATTTTCCAGCCTGTGTTGTAACACTGTGTTGATTCAATTTGTTGCCAGCTGTGCAACGGAAACTGACTACACAGTCTAGAGCATGGGGATGGACACAGCTTGCAGGTTCTTTCCTTCACAGTAAAGCTGGAGCAGGATCCAACCATGGTCTACTTGCACCAGGAATGGCTTGTGAACACTGAGGTGACATGGCCCAGTCCACATCCCTTTGATTTCAGAAACTTAATTAGATGGAAAGATAAACACCATGAAATAGTTGAAGTGGGATTTTTAAATGTCAGTTGGGTGTAGTTAGGTTTAGAAGCAAAATGAGAATGTAAGGAAAGGTTTTATGAGGAAGTATGAATATGATTAATGTTTAAAAATAGCTTATTCGTGCATTTTAAGTATACATCATTTATGGCCACTCTGGGCTTACATTATATTATGTAGCATTATAGTAATATGTTACAGGTATTGTATCATGAACTGAAGGTTGCTAAGACAATGATATGGTTACTCTTACTTGTGATCAATAGTATTTTCAGATTAAAATATCACTGATCCCATTTAGAAACTGTCCAATTAAGCTGGACAGTGGTGATGCACACCTTTACCCAGCACTTGGAAGGCAGAGGCAGGCAGATCTCTGTGAGTTCTAGGCCAAACTGGCATAGAGAGCGAGTTCCAGGACAAGCACCAAAGCTATACAGAGAGACTTTGTCTCAAAAAACAAAAGAAAAAAATAAAGTAAGAAAAGAAGGAAGAAAAGAAGGAAGACAAAAGAAAAAAGTGTCAAGCTATTAAGGTTAAGGGGGTTAAATTTTATTGAAAATTCATTTTCTTTCACACAATACATTCAGGTCACAGTTATCTTTACTCATCACCTAGCCAACTCTATTTCTTATTTATCTCTTTCTTTAAAAAAAAATAAACAGGCAAATAAAACAAAATGAACAAAATAAAAAGTAAAAAGCACAAGAGAAACACACACACACACACAAATAAATTGAAACACAAATTTTAAACCATAATATACAAACAAAAGACCAGTAAGATAAAAACTGCCATTGCCAAAACAAAGCAACGAGACAAAAGTCTCCAAAAATAGTGTTGAGTTCATTTTGTGTTGACCATCTACTGCTGTGCAAGGGGCCTGACCATCAGTGTGGTCCGTGTTCCCAGTGAGACTCTACTGGAGAACCTATTCCTTTCTATCTATCTATCTATCTATCTATCTATCTATCTATCTATCTATCTATCTATCTATCTACCTATCTATCTATCTATCTATCTTTCTTTCTTTCTTTCTTTCATATTTGAGTGATTGTCAATTGTAGATAGTTTCTTGGATATGGATGCAAGCTTGCGTCCACTTCCATCTCTTAGCACTTGGGACCTCAGCTGTCTTGATGGATGTTGCCATGTGTGTGTGTGCGCTGTTTTGTCTAGAAGACACTGTTTCCTCAGTATCATCCATTCCCCCTGGCAGCTCCTACAGTCTTTCTGCTTCCACTTCTGCAGAATTTTCTGAGCCCTAAGGGGAGGGTTTTGATGAAGACTTAACCCACTTAGAATTAGATATTCCGAGATCTCTCATTCTCTGCACAAGGTCCAGTTGTGGGTCTCTATATTCCCATCTACTTTCAAAGGAAGTTCTGTGATGATGACTGAGTGAGGCATTGATCTATAGGTATAGCAGAGTGTTATTAGGGGTCTTTTCTTTGCTATGATCGCTTAGCAACAGAACAGTAGTATTTCGTCTTCCCTTGGATCCATGGTTTATCTGTTTATCTAGTCTCTTTTTCTTGGCTATCCAAGCAGTGTCAGGCATAGTCCTTAAATCTAATCAGATAGTGACTGGCTATTCCCACGACTTTTAAGCACAGAGTACCTTAACAGAGTCCTGTACCATAAACACTAGTCAGTAGGGTTGAAGATTAGCCACCAGCTTATCTTTTCCATGTTTGATGGAATATTTAAGTGTTATCTCCCACATTGGGGCCTATCATCAGCTTGTGCAGAACAAACCATAGCCTTGGCAATAGACTATTTAGGGGTTTCCTTAAATCCCTTTAGCCAACAACTCAACTCAATGTAAACCATTCCTGACAATAGAGGTTTCACTAGGTGGAAAGAGATGTATAGTTGGGGCTTTGTCTCCCCTGTTATTCAGTAACTCCATTTAGATTTTTCTCATGTGTGTGCATATTTCATGAATCTTCTACTGCAGTAGATTTCAATATGACACCTCAAATGACCATTATAGTTAGCTATCCTTCCCCATATTCTATCCCTTAGCCCTCTTTCCTCCACCTTTCCATTCAACCTTTCCATTCCATTCTCCCTTCTTCCTCTCCATAACTGCATATTCTATTTCCCTTACCTTGGAAGATCCTTCTTTTATCATAATCTCTTACTCTATACCTAACCTCTGTGGTTATATGGATTGTAGCGTGTCTGTCATTAGATTAAAAGCTAATATTTACATATTAAAGAATACATACTTATTTGTCTTTTGGAGTCTGAGTTACCTGACTCAGTATGATTTTTTTTGAGCTCCAACCATTTACCTGCAAATTTCATGATTTCAATTTTTTTTAGCCACTAAATAAAATTCTGTTGTGTAAATGTACCACAATGTCTTTATCCATTCATCTGTTGACAGACATCTAGACTGTTTCAATTTCTGGCTATTACGAATCGAGCAGGTAAGATGAGTAAATGTCTTCGTAGTAGGACATATGATCCTTTCAGTATATGCCCAAGGGTTATATAGTCAGATTTTGATGTACATCTAATCCCAGATTATGGAAGAGCTACCACACTGATTTCCACTGTGGCTATACCAGTTTGCACTCTCACCAGCAATGGATGAGTCTTTCCTTTTCCTATATCCTCTCCACTATGCACTGCCACTTAATGTTGTTGTTGCTGTTTGCTTACCTTGGCCATTATGACTGGTGTAAGAAGAAATCCCAAAGTAGTTTCTATTTCTATTTGCATTTCTCTGATGGCTAAAGATGCTAAACATTTC
>PVIU01011633.1:0-64429 GCA_004026605.1 Ondatra zibethicus
TGCATTGCTGGTGGGAATGCAAGCTGGTACAACCCCTATGGATGTCAGTGTGGCGATTTCTCAGAAAATTAGGAAACAACCTTCCTCAAGACCCAGTAATACCACTTTTGGGTATATATCCAAAGGATGCTCAATCGTGCCACAAGGACATGTGCTCAACTATGTTCATAGCAGCTTTATTTGTCATAGCCAGAAACTGTAAACAACCTAAATGCTCCTTGATCGAAGAATGGATTAAAAAAATGTGGTACATTTACACAATGGAGTACTACACAGCAGAAAAAAATAACAACAGCTTGAATTTTGCAAGAAAATGGATGGAACTAGAAAGCATTATTTTGAGTGAAGCAACGCAGACACAGAAAGACAATTATCACATGTACTCACTCATAAGTGGTTTTTAAACATAAGGCAAAGAAAACCAGCTTACAAACCACAATTCCAGAGAATTCAGACAACAATACGGACACTAAGAGAGACTTAAATAGATCTAATCTACGTGGGAAGTAGAAAGTATAAAAAGACAAGATCTCCTGAATAAATTGGGAGCATAGGGACCTTGGGGGAGGGTTGAAGAAGGGAGGGGAGTGGCAGCAAGGGGAGCAGAGCTCAATAAATATCATGGGGAAAAAAAAGTTTTCCCATTCTTTCCTACCATCCAGTCCTTGCCCACATTGTAACCTCCAAAACAAGTCTCCCAATCCTCTACTTTACAGAGTAAGAGGATTTTTTTTTTTTTTTGAGACAGGGTCTTTATTTCATGTCTTCCTAGATGTCCTGAAACTTGCTATATGTAGACCAGGCTGGCCTCAAACTCATAGAGATCCACCTGCCTCTACCTCCTGAGTTCTGGGATCAAAGGTGTGTTCATATATTCACATGATTGATTAGTTTCTGTCTCTCCACACTGGAGTATAGACTCCATAGTGGGCAGTATAATGTCAGACTTAGTCCAGAGCTGCATTTATTTCTTTCTTTTTGTTTTTCAGAGCTGCATTTCTAGTATAAACACAGTGCGTGGTCAAGTATGCAATTCGAGTAAGTGAATAGATAACTTCTCTCTGAGACAAAGAAACAGGAGCACATATAGAAAGGAGATTCTAGAAAGGCTGCCCCTTGACTCAATGGAGGGTTCTAATATCACTACCACTCCAGCACTTTCATCAAGAGAACTGTGGATTAGAGAATGGCAGGAGCTAAAATCTTTCAGTAGGGATTCTGAGCTATTTCCTGTTTGACTGCTAAGAAAAGATTTTGTGGAAGACTTATTCAAGGGTAATACTCAAAAAAGCACACACAGCATAATTCATCAAGGACTGTCTGTCACCCAGCAAAAACACACAACACTTACCAAAGTACTGTGAGTCTCTTGTCTGCAGCTGTAGCATCTGGTGCCAAATAATTCTTTAGTTTCATAGTGTACCTATGAGTTGAGACAAAAAATGAACGACAAATAGAACAGACTATTTCACCTTGATCTTACAATTTCCTAATGTTCTCAAAATATCAGAATCAAACCTAAATAAAGCACCCACTAAAATTCTTCCCTAAGGAAAATGAACACTACGCATCTTCCCAGTTCACAATATTCAGTTAATTAGATAACAATAATAAATAATAAAGTTACTCCATTGAAATGCGGAGTTCCCACTTACTTGATGAGCTCCACCGTGTCTGAGTACATCGGGAATGGGGACTTGGATTCCTGAGCGTTCTTCTCTAATGCATTCCCACACTCAATGAAAGACACTACAGCATCAAGGTAGTACACTGCTTTCTCAAACCTATCAGACTAAAGGAGAACGGTGCTGAGTAAAGACACATTGCAAGGATAAAAAACAGGAAGGACACAGCAGCCTAACAAATCACATCAGGAAGAACATTTACGTACCAAAGCATCTGCATTATGTTTGAGTTTTTTTGCTTCTTGTAAATAATGGTCTGCCGAGTAATTTCTGCAAAATAAATTTTCTTTATAAACAAAGAGTCAACATTTCCTAAGATAATTAGTAAGTTAATCTAGTATCTTACAGGTTTCACATTCTCAAGAAGTGAGTAATTATCAATCATCTCAGTGTTCTGAGAAATATATATAAAGAACATAAATTATGTACTACTGTGGCAAATCTACTGAAGCACACAGAGATCAAGTTCCCTAGTATTAAACACTAACTTATTTAAGTTGTTTTATAAAATCAAAAGTATATAGGGAGCAGGTAGAAGTACCGTCTAACAGAAGGCAAGAGAAAGTAACACTCTTATCTGAGAAGATTCTGTTATCCACAGTGCACTGGCAGCAGCAGCTCCAGGAAGCACACCCTTCCTGTCTCAGGGAAGCCACTGGTTGTTAAAAAAGTAGCTGGATTAGCTGGGCGGTGGTGGTGCACGCCATTAATCCCAGCATTCGGGAGGCAGAGGCAGGCGGATCTCTGTGAGTTCGAGGCTAGCCTGGTCTACAAGAGCTAGTTCCAGGACAGGCTCCAAAGACACAGAGAAACCCTGTCTTGAAAAACCAAAAAAAAAAAAAAAGGGCTGGAGAGATGGCTCAGAGGTTATCAGAGGTTAAGAGAACTGACTGCTCTTCCAGAGGTCTTGAGTTCAATTCCCAGCAACCACATGGTGGCTTACAGCCATCTCTAATGAGATCTGGTGCCCTCTTCTGGCATGCAATCATACATGGAAGGAATGTTGTATACATAATAAATAAAATAAATAAATCTTAAAAAAAAAAAGAAAAACCAAAAAAAAAGTAGCTGGACTAAAGATGCTTTTCAAGTTAAAACCTGAATATTCTGTAGGTCAGATACAAGTATTAACCTATAAGAACTGACATGTTCAGAATTTCTTAAATGCACACACAAAAGTATATTGATGTCTTTACAGCTGGCACAGTATTGCACACCTTTAATCCCAGTACTCAGGAGGCTGAGGTAAGTCAATCTCTAAGAGTTTGAGACCAGCCTGGTCTACATAGTGAGCTCCAGGTCAGCTAAGGCTACACAGTGAAATTTTGTCTCAAAAAAACAAAACAAAACAAACAGACAAAACAAAAAAACCCACAAAATTTACCTCACCTGTCATCAAAGGCAAGCTTTGTTCTCCGAGGCTTCGAAGAATCAGGAGTTGGTATAGACGGAGGGCAATTAGAGGAGCTACTTGGAGCCTTTTCCTGATGAAAAGAATATATATAGCTACATTGAAAATTGTCAGGAGACTAAAAATGAAGCTAATCTCACCTCCTCAGCCACTGCTAAAACAGAAACAAAATTCTACAGTCTTCAAATTTTTTTTATTAACTTCCATAGTACCTAAAACAGATTAGGTTCATTTTATACAACCAAAATATTTATTCTTATATCTACTACATGCAATGCACTTAGGCTAGGTACTTGTTAAAACATAAGGAAGACAGAAAGTGGGTATCAAAATGGCAGCACTGAGTTGGGAAGATGGCTGAGTAAGTTAGCACATGTGCTGTGAAGCAAGAGAACATAAGTTCAAATCCCCAGCACCTGCGTAAAAGCTGGGCATGGCTATACACTCCTGTAACACTAGAGCTGTGAGGCAAAAAACAGGCACATTCAGGGAGTGGGAGAGATTCTAAGTGCAATGAGTAACTGAAATGGAAGAGCTTCAGGTTCAAAGAGAAACTGTCTCAAAGAAATAAAGGGCTGGAGAGATGGCTCAGCAGTTAAGAGCACTGGTTGCTATTACAGAATACTTAGTTAGGGTCAGTCCCAAGCACCCACATAGTGGCTCACAATCATCTGAATCTCCAGTTCCAGGAACCCATCATTTTCTTCTGACCTCTGTGGTCACCAGGCACACAAGTGGTGAATATCACACAAACATGCATGTAAAACATTCATACATGTTCATTTTGTTTGTTTTTCTAAAAAAAAAAAAACATTTTTTTTTTTGTGTGTGTGTAGCTTTGGAGTGTGTCCTGGAACTTGCTCTGTAGACCAGGCTGTCCTCAAACTCACAGATCTACCTGTCTCTGCTTTGCAAGTCCTAGGATTAAAGGTGTGCACCACCCACCACTCAGCCACATAAATTTTTTTTTTAAAGCGTTTAAACCAGGCGGTGGTAGCGCATGCCTTTAATCCCAGCCCTCAGGAGGCAGAGGCAGGCGGAGCTCTGTGAGTTCAAGACCAGCTCTGGTCTACAGAGCTAGTTCCAGAACAGGCTCCAAATCCACAGAGAAACCCTGTCTCGAAAAACCAAAAAAAAAAAAAAAAAAAAAAAAAAAAAAAAAAAAAAAAAAAAAAAGCATTTAAAAAGAAAACACTTTAGCCATGCTTTAATCCCAGTATTCAGGAGGCAGAGGCAGGTGGATCACTTTGAGTTTGAGGCCAGCCTGGACTACACAGAGAAACCCTGTCTCAAAACAATAACAAACAAACAAAGGAAAGAGATAAAGTTCAGTAGGAAATAACTACGGCCTCCCCTGGCCTCTGCATACCTGAATGGACACACACCTGCACATACCACCCCCCCACACACAAAAAAACACAACAAAACAAAAAACCAAAGGGCAGTACCACAGGAAAACACATATTGGGTGTGGTAGCACATGCCTTTAATCGCAACACTCAGTCAGGAGGATTTCTCTAAATTCAAGAACAGCCTGGTCTATGCAGCAAGTTCAGGTCACTCAGGGCTATATAGTAAGATCCAGTCTCAAACAAAAAAAACAAAACAAAAACAGAGGCTTATTACTAAGGCTTAGTTAACTACTCAGTATGGTTGTTAATTCTTCAACGATCCTACAAAATAAGTGTTACAGTTAGATAGGTATTTCTGTTGTCATTGTTTTAAGGTAGTCTAATCTAAGGCGCTGGGAAGAAGGTTCAGTGAATAAGAATACTTCTTGCTCTTCCGGAGGACTTGAGTTTGGTTCCCAGTAGCTCACAAACTGCCTATAACTGCAGCTCCAGGGGTATCTGATACCTATAGCTTCCAAGTGTAAATACTCATGTCTACATAAAATACACAGATACATACAATTTAAAATGAAAAGGGTCTGAGTACTGGGGTGAGAAGTACTCCTTGAGATATGAGGCCACACCACACCATACTATATATATATACACCATACTATATATATATATATATATATACACACCATACTATATATATATATATACACACCATACCCTGGGGCAAAGAGATCACAGCTGTGTCATTTCAGGGGCACTGGTGCTCAGCTCCTTCCTTGCTCTGAGAAGATAATGTGCAAACTTTGGTACCGGGCTTCTAGAACTAGTGTTCCTATCACTACCAGTCTGTGGTGATACCATGGCAACTCTGGCTAATTAATACAATCATAAATTCACTAGCTAGCTGAGGTGAACTTCCAATTTAATTTGCAAAGTTCTAAGCTTTCTTCTTTTCATACCAGTGGTTGTCTGTCTCTTCTTAACCAACATCAAAGTACTCCTTGTATACATTTCTATAACAATCAAGGCTTACTGACAGTATCAGCTTGTAGTGATATTTCATTTGTATTTTAATAAATAAAGCTTGCCTGAAAATAGAATGCAAAACTGCTACACTAGTCAGCCATACAGGCCAGGTAGTGGTGGTACACACCTTTAATCCCAGCACTAGAGAGGAATATAAGGTGGGATGAGACAGGAACTCATTCTCTTTCAGTTTGAAGATTTCATAGAGGTAAGAGCTCTCGAGTGGGTTGGCTGCTTTGGTTTTCTGATCTTCAGGTTGAACCCTAATATCTGTCTCTGGGTTTTTATTACTTGTGCTACATAAGCTAAGACATTATTGACTGAATACTTATAGATTACCATGTGAAGAAAGCATCATGCAAATTGGCTGAAGAAGTAAGCAAAGGGCTAAGTGAGTAAGTGAGCTACTTAAGTTCTACTCTTAACTCTTGGCTTTCTTTAAACTTCACTTCCACTGGAAAAACTCTGACTCTAATGTGGACACCCATTCTAAGATTTGCTATAGGGTTCCGTGGTAACACATGCCTTTAATCCCAGCACTTGGGAGACAGCCAGGGCTGTTACACAGAGAAACTCTGTCTCAAAAAAAAAAAAGGTAAAATGAAAACAAACAAACACACAAACCAATAAAGTAAAGGTAAAATGAGAGTATGCCTGCCTAAAGTCCCAGAATTTAGGAGGCTGAGGCAAGAAGATCTCAGCTAGGCGGTAATGATGCACGCCTTTAATCCCAGCATTCGGGAGGCAGAGGCAGGCGGATCTCTGTGAGTTCGAGGCCAGCCTGGTCTACAAGCGCTAGTTCCAGGACAGGCTCCAAGGCTACAGAGAAACCTTGTCTTGAGAAATCAAAAAGAAAAAGAAAAAAGAGAAACAGAGAGAGAATTGGTAAGCAGGTAAAAATAGAACAGTGAAGGAGGGCAACAGAACACTCAGTGCCCTTGGGATGCTGGGTGAGCTCCCCAAGTTATTAAAGAAACAGGATGCTAATTGTTTAGAGAGAAATCCATTTGTACAACACAGCTTGAAAAGTTCATAATTTAACTTACTTAAACTTAAAAGCTTTTTAAAGGTTTGTTTAAACAATTAATTTTATGTGCATTGGTGTCAGATCCCCTGGAATTAGAGTTATAGACAATTGTGAACTGCCATGTGGATGCTGGAAATTGAACCCAGGTCCTCTGAAAGAGCAGGTAGTGCTCTTAACCACTGAGTCATCTCTCCAGCCCTTAAACATAAATACTTTTGTTGTTGTTGTTTGTTTTTTGAGCCTGTCCTCGAACTCTGTAGACCAGGCTGTCCTTGAACTCACAGAGATCCACCTGATTGCAGAAGCCTTCCTAATACTGGCTTAATTTAAAATCTTTAATTAACACATTTAATAGTCATAACAGCCTGAAGCAGGCCAGAATATTGATTTCCAAATTTTTGTTTACTCAATTAACAAAAATCCAGTACATTATATTTTTAAAAAACTTAATCTTCTTTTTTTTCTGTTTATTTTAAAAACTTAATCTTCTTAATTTTCACTCTAATACTGTAATGTCATGAACTTGTTCCTGACTGGGACAGTTTGGAAAGCATATGAACAACCTGGTCATTTGGGGGATTGTGACAGGTGGATCAGGTTTTTTACACATCCAAAGTATGCTATATGGTGAGATCCGGTCTTAAGGGGAAAAAAAGATAATATCATAAACATATCGAGGTCTACTAAAGCCCAGCCTTGAAAAACCTTCTTGGACCTGAATCTCCATCTAAAAACACCAAGGTTATTCAACTATATCACTGCTATGTTAAGGATGACCATTTGAGGCCAGGTGTGGTAGCACACATTTTTAAGTCCCAGCATTCAAAAGGCAGAGGCAAATGGATCTCTTTGAGTTCCAGGCCAGCCAAGGTAAACTACACAGTGAGATCCTTTAAAAAAAAAAAATCCCTTCCAGAAGTCTACATTCTAGAGTGTAGGCTGTCCAAAAAAAAAAAAAAAAAAAAAAAAAAAGCCACATGTGGTGGCATAATCTGCAACTCTACTATTCCTATAGAGGGAAACTGCCCAGAAATTTGACAGATCCTGCCTCAACAAGATGAAAAGTGAGAACTAATTCTTGAAAGTTGTCCATACACACACAGTCACTCATTTTAAAAAACAAAATAAAACAGGCCTGCAACCTTAATGAGATGATGTTTACAACCTGGAGGAAGATGTGGCAGGGTGATTTTCAAAGGCTCAAGCCCCAGCACCATACCTTGGTCTCTTTGGAGCTGCTGGAAACCTTCCCTTCAGTCTTCTTTTGCTTTGAAGTGGAGGAGCTATTCTTGCTGCTGCCACTATTCTCCTTGTTGGTACTGCTAGATTTTAACGAAGAAGATTGACTGACAGTCCTCTTCCGAGAGCCATGCTCTGGTTTTGAATCTTTTGAAGGAACAGGCCCAGCAGGTGAAGGCAGCAAGTCCTTTTCTTTTGTACTACTCTGCTTAGATGACCTGCCAAACAAAATAAATGACCTCATTTCTGCAGAGTGATATAGGAGTGAAGAATTTTCCACTTTTTCACTAGCTTTTAAGGCAAATTTGCAAAGACATTCTCCATATGATTTCAAAGCAAAAAGAGTGTAAATTCCATAAAGTAGTCATCTTGTTTCTTCCTCCACCTGCCCCCATTGACTTGTTTTCTATTTTCTACAATAATGCCCAGTGCATGAACAACCCCATACAATAAATATTCTGTGCTGGCTAGTTTTATGGCAACTTGACACAGGCAAGTTGAGATGGGAACCTCAACTAAGAAAATACTTCTGTAAGTCTGGACTTGTAGGCAAGCCTATAGAACATTTTCTTAATTAGTGGTTGATATGGGAGGGCCCAGCCCATTGTGGATGATGCCTGGGCTAGTGGTCATGGGTTCTATAAGAAAGCAGCCAGAGCAAGCCATGGAAAGCAAGTAAGCCAGTTAGCAGTACCCCTCCATGGTCTCCTGTCCTGTTTGAGTACCTGTCCTGACTTCCTTAAGTGATGAGCAGTTGAAGTGATGAGGAAACATAAGCCAAATAAACTCTTCCCTTTTAGGTTACAGCAATAGTAACCTAACTAGGATATAGTCTTATCTCACTATAAAAAAGAGAGTAAATACTTCCCATCTCTATTAGCTAAAAGCAAAGCTCTTAACTTACTACTTCTGCATGTGCATAAATATATATGACATTTGGTTATTAAAAGGAATACTCTGAAATATGTCAAAAAATATCCAACAACAAATGGCCAATACTGGCATGCAACATGATTTGGGGACATACTCTCTGTTGCTGGATGGCTTGTGGCCTGATGGGTTCTTGTCCTCCGTTTTGGGTTTTTTGCTCTCACTGGCTCGGTTATCATCATCATTCTGGACAAAAAAGAGAAACAGTAGTAGGTCTTAAGCATGATAAGTGTGTCCTATGTTGGATCTACACAGCCTAAACAATATACCAGATTTCCCTAAAGTCTTAGATGGTTATCTCTTTTATGTAATAATTCTAGGGCCAGACAGATTCACAGAAATATAATCAAGATGTAACTCACAAACCATAAATCCACCATTTAAAAGCACATAATTCTAAGGTATTTAGTTACTCAGAATTGTACAGCTATCACACAATCAATTTTAGAACATTTTTATCATCCCTCAAAGACACTCAGGTCAGCAGTCAGTTCACAACTTCCTCTTCTCCAAGGCCATGATAATCTTTAATCTGCACATTTGGTCTTTCTAGACATCACATATGAGTGGAATCATATAATGGGGTCTTTGCTACCTGGCTCCTTTTTAAACATATTTATTTATTTATTTAGGTTTTTCGAGACAAAGTTTCTCTGTAGTTTTAGAGCCTGGCCTGGAACTAGCTCTTGTAGACCAGGCTGGCCCCAAACTCACAGAGATCTGCCTGCCTCTGCTTCCTGAGTGCTAGGATTAAAGACACGCACCACCACCACCTGGCTTAAATATTCTCTTTTAATGATTCATATCATTTATGGCTTGATAGTACTGCATTATATAGCTATAACATATTTTATTTATTCATCAGTTAATAACCAGTTTTTGACTAATGTGAATGATACGGCTGTGAGCACTATAATAATAGATTTTTTGAGACAGGGCTTCTCTGTGTAACAGTCTAGCTATCCTGGAACTCACTTTGTAGACGAGGCTGTCCTCGAACTCACAGAGATCTGCCTGCCTCTGCCTCCCATGTGCTGGGATTAAAGGTGTGCGCCACCACCGCCCAGCTCCATTACTTTCTTAGTTATATGTGTGTGTGTGTGGGTGGGTGTGGGTGTGGGTGTGTGGGTGTGTGGGTGGGTGTGGGTGGGTGTGGGTGGTGGTGGTGGTGGTGCACGCCTTTAATCCCAGCACTCGGGAGGCAGAGGCAGGCGGATATCTGTGAGTTCCAGGCCAGCCTGGTCTACAAGAGCTAGTTCCAGGAAACCAATATATATATATTGGTTTTATATCTGGACCTATAAATGGTGGATCAAAAGGTAACTGTAAATTCAGCTTTTTCGAGAAACTGCCAACTGTGTTCCAAAAGCAGCTGCATCTCATAATTTTACTAGCACTGTGAGGAAGTTCCAACTCTACAATTTCATCAGCACATGAATGTACTGCTACTTACTAACAGCTTCGCTTCATCATCTTTGAAAAACGTCTTGGCAGAATCACTAGTGGAAAGTCTAACTACTATTGATGTTACTTCCATAAGTGAATCTGAGTTTTCCTCTTGCTTCAAGTAGTAAGCAACAGGAATGCAAACAAATATTCCATCTCTACTGTAATAGAAGTCGGCTTGCCACCAAAAGAGTAAATTCAGATAAATGAAGACATGAGAAAAAGTCACCTACTGACTGCTTACCAGGGACAGGGTCTCCTCCCAGTATTACCAGCATAACCTCAAGGAAATGCCATGACACTTCACCAAGATAACATTTAAATAGTCCTAATTCTTGGGGAATGGCTGAAAAGGTATCTGAGTGGTTAAGAGTCACTGGCTGCTTTTGTAGAGGATCTAGGTTCTAAGTACCTATATGGTAGCTCACAATCATTTCTAATTCAAGTTCCAGGGGATCTAACACCCTCTTTCGACCTCCTTGGGTACCAGGCACAATATGGTATATATACAGGCTCTACATAAAGCTGATCTTATATACTAAGCTTTGTGTTTAAATTATCTAGAAAGTTTATAGGGCTGAGAGTAGGCTATGTGCCAACAAACTTCCTTCCCATGTTGGAGCTGCATTCAGGACTTCATGCGTGCTCAGCAAGAGGTCTACCACTGCACCACAGGGAATGTTCTGAGTTCTGACCTGTGTTAATGGAAAAAACCTAGGCACATGGGTGTATAGTGGATGGGTGAAATTCTCAAGGATGTGTATGTCACAAAATAGTGAGTTAGTTTTGCTTACATTAGGCTAGTAATAAAGTATTGCTTGACCCGAGTGTAAGACAGAAAAGGATACATACATTACATTCCTACTACAGATCTTTGGGTTTTTCTTTTTTTGGTTTTGTTTTTTGTTTTGTTTGTTTGTTTTTGTTTTGTTTTTTTCAAGACAGGGTTTCGCTGTAGTTTTAGAGCCTGTCCTGGAACTAGCTCTTGTAGACCAGGCTGGCCTCAAACTCACAGAGATCCACCTGCCTCTGCCTCCCGAATGCTGGGATTAAAGGCGTGCACCACCTACTACAGATCTTGACTATTTGAAAAATAGGAAGACAGAGCATTTTACTTATATAGTCTCAGGAAGGCCTTGCGCTCAATCACATTTTCCCTTACAGCTCATAATCCACAAACTATATTTCCACAGCATTTCAGATACTGGTATCTAAAAATGAACACATAGGGCTGGCAAGTTATCTCTGCAGGTGAAGTATGACAACCTGAGTTCAATCCCTGGGATCTGCATGATAGGAAGAAAGAATCGACTCCCACAACTGTTCTCTGGCTTTCAGATATGCACTGTGGTATATATGTGTGTGTGCACACACGCACGCACACACACAAATTATAATTAAAAGCAATAGTGGCTGGACGGTGGTGGCGCATGCCTTTAATTTCAGCACTCAGAAGGCAGAGGCAGGTGGATCTCAGTGAGTTCAAGGCCAGCCTGATCTATAAGAGCTAGTTCCAGGACAGTCAGGACTGTTACACAGAGAAATCCTGTCTCAAAATAAACAAACCAAACCAAACCAAAACAAAAACCAGCAACAGTGACTATGTATGTAAAGCAAAATAGTAAGTACTTGAGGATAGAGTGATGGCTCAGCAGTTCAGGGCACTTGCTACTCTTCCAGTAGGACCAAAGTTTGTATCCCAGTAACCAGTCATGTAGCTCACAACTAGCTGTCACTGGCTCCTGTGAATTTGACACCCTCCACCAGCTTCCAAAGAAACATACACAGGCATGAGTGTACATACAAACACAGAAACAGATACAAGACAGACAGACACACACACAGCATATACTCACAAACATAAATAAAAACTATTAAAAAAATAACTAGTGTTTTAATATTAAGATGTTTAAGTACATGGAAAGCAGGAACAAAATTATTTCTAAGACAATAACAACAACAAAGAAACCCCTCAAGAACCATAGCCCCTTACAGACCTTGTGTTTCCTCTTGCCTTTGTTGGAAGCCTTTTCTGAGGTTTGCTTCTGTACCTCTCTCACGTGTTTTTCTGGCACATTTTTCTTTTCCCCCTTGGGTGGTTCTGTTTCTTTATAAGGCTTCCCTGGTATTCTAGTCAAGAGGTTCAGGTCAATCTTCACTATAAGTGGATACCTGTCATCGGGCTCACTGAGTGGGGAAAGAAGCTCCTTCTCTTCCATAGGAGAGAACATTCGTTGCCGAAAAAAGCTATCTTCTTCCTCCACAGAGGAGGGCTTGACAGGAGTCCTATTGCTTTCGGGGTACTTAGGAGTCTGGGAAGAAGGAGGGGGGCTCTCACTTTCATCTGAATCTGAGGACGAGGTATCTGTTTCTATGATTTCCCGAGATTTCTGGGAGGATTTACTTGATGACTTGTATTTCTTTTTTTCTGCTATAGGTCGCGGAGAAGATTTTGACTCCTTTTTGATGTTGGGTTTCCTTGAGCCTTTGGTGGCTGCTTTGTGCCTGCTGGAGGGCATGCTGGTAGCCATGTCTACAGGAGTTTCACTTTCTATCTTCAGGCCTCCACGGGGCTCTTCAGTAGCTGACTTCTCAGTTTTTTTGGGTTGTTTTTTGCCTACAGTTCTCCTCTGTGTGGTGTTGTCACTCTGTGCAGGAGACTTTTGCCTCCCACGCCCACTTTCTGATCCCTTTTGGATAGTTTTAGAGTCTCGTCCCGGAGTAGCAGAGCTTGTTTCTTTGGGCCCTCCAGGATCAGTGTAGTTATTCCCGGCACCCTGTTCTCGACCTTCTTTTTTGTAGGCTTGAGATGATGGGATGTTACTGTCTACAGAAGAAGCTGGGGACACTTTATGTGGGTTCACTTTGTTCAACCAATTATCAAGTTGCCATTTGTTTGTTGGTGGTGGTTCAGGCTGAAAAAAAAAAACAGAGAAATAACATAAATGTAGGGTTTTTTCCTCCCAATACTGAAGTTCTCCCCCTCTTTATAAAGTCAAGTAAGAGGAAAAAGAATAATGCTTAAGGTAAGAAGCATTTGTCAAGTTTCTGCCAGAATTAAAGCACAGGTAAAATACTATTAGCTCTAGTCACTTGGCCTCCTGAGTGATTAAAGGTAGAGACACCATGAACGGCATATATGACAAATGGCCTTTAAATAACCAATATTCCAGTTAGGAGTTCAATTTGAAAGGTACTATTGCAAATGACTTCATTCTAGAAAGTAAAGATGATGTTGGTACCAGGAGACTTTCAGCTGCACTGTTCAATCTACAGTGCAATTAGACAACATGAGACACAGTTCATTCTCAGTAACTACATAACATAAATTCCCTGTTAAGAGGCAAAGTAAGGATTAAATCCTAATTTTTAAAAAAGCTTTTAAGATAATAAGGAAACCAAAATAGTTTAGGTTTTCTATGAGATACATGATTCAATTGCCTTTGATCAAAATACTCAGTGATGGGCTGAGTGGATATCATGAACGAACTTGAGGGCTATGGGAGCAGCCCCCTCACCTCAGGAGATGCATTCTGTGAGGGCTCATTTGCCTCACTGTCACTGGAGCTACTTTCACTCTCCGAGTCGGAGCCAGAGCTGCTTTCAGATCCACTGTGGCTGCTTGAGTCATCCCTGGAGTTATCTGCTCCCTCACTATTATGATGTGATGGTTCAGAGTTACTGAAGGAGATAAAATAGAAATGACAAAAGTTTCCTTTAAAAACAAAACCCACCCAAATTTGACAACCAGACTTGGTTACAATGTGTGCATATGCTATTACATTTAAAGGAACACAAAACTTCATTACAAATGAATAGACATCTCCCAAAAGTTTCTAACGCATCTCCTAAAAGTTTCTAACGCATCACTTACCTAATAATACTCACTTTTAACATACCTTAAAATTCATCCAGTCTGAGTACATAATTTAATAAATTTTAATTAATAGAACTATACAACCACCATCACAGTTGGCATTATTTATAAGGCCACTTATGCTGGGCGGTGGTGGCACATGCCTTTTAATCCCAGCACTCAGGAGGCAGAGGCAGGCGGATCTCTGTGAGTTCGAGACCAGCCTGATCTACAAGAGCTAGTTCCAGGACAGGCTCCAAAGCCATAGAGAAACCCTCTCGAAAAACCAAATAAATAAGGCCACTTATGATACCCCACAATTTTAAATCAACCTAGTCTCGGCCATCAAAACAAGATGACCACAGAATAAAAGGATTTCATTTCCTACCTTCCCGGTGTACTCCTTGGCATTGTCTTATCACAGTCCTAAAAGTGAAGCATTAAGAAATCTGTGAAATGACTAATAATATGAATGCCTGAATTAAAACAACAAAAAATGGTTTCTCTAACACAAGCATCAATGTTTACTTAATATAGTGATTTAAAAAAACAAACAAACAAACAAAAACAGAACACCACAGCACTCAGAAGGTGGAAGCAGCAGGATCATGAGACTGAGACTAGCCTGGGCCACTTGGTAAAACACTGCCTCAAAATAAAACCAATAACCAAAACACCACAAACAATAACAAACCAGGATCCTGTTTTTATGTAAAGACATAGTACTTGCCTAGCTCAATCCCCAGGAGCACTACTACTACCAAAAAAAAAAAAAAAAAAGAATTTCTAGAATAAGACTTAAAAAAGTTTGGGGTTGGAGATGGCTCATCAGTTAAGAGCACTGACTGTTCTTGCAGAGGATCCAGTCTATACATGGTGTTAACAACTATCTGTAAATCCAGTTCCAGGTAGAGCTCAATAAATACCAATTAAAAAATGTAAAAAAAAAAAAAAAAGATAGTATCTCAAAGTTGTTTTGATTTGCATTTCCCTGATAGCTAAGGAAGAACATGTCCTTAAGTATCTTTTGGCCATTTGAAATTCTTCTGTTCGGAATTCTCTGTTTAGTTCAGTACACCACTTTTTAATTGGGTTATTTAGAATTTTAATGTCTAAATTCTTAAGTTCTTTATATATTTTGGAGATCAGCCCTTTGTCTGATGTGGGGTTGGTGAAGATATTTTTTTCCCATTCAGTAGGCTGCCTTTTTGTCTTATTGACTGTGTCCTTTGCTTTACAGAAAGGAGGTCCCATTTATTTATTGATGCTCTTATTGTCTGTGCTACTGGGTTCATATTTAGGAAGTGGTCTCCTGTGCCCATGTAATGCAGGCTACTTCCCACTTTTTCCTCTATCAGGTTCAGTGTGGTCAAATTTATATTGAGGTCTTTAATCCATTTGGACTTGAGTTTTGTGCATGGCGACAGATATGGATCCATTTTCATTCTTCTACAGGTTGACATCCAGTTATGCCAGCACCATTAGAAGAGTGAAAGGAGTGAGAGTATGAGCAAGGAATTCAAGACCATGAGGGGGTCATGCACTGAGACAGTTTGCTTGAGCCAATGGGAGCTCACCAACTCTAACTGGACTGGGAGTGAATGAGCATGGGAATAACCAAGCCCCTCTGAAGGGGGTGGACAGCTGGGGGATCTGAGGGGACACTGATAGTGACACTGGGATGTGTCTCTACTGCATATACCGGCTTCATGGGATCCTATTCTCTTTGGATGTAAAACTTGCTCAACCCAGATATAGTAGGGAGGGCCTTGGACTTTCAACAGGGCGGGGGTACATGGCACTCCCTTAGGGTTGGAGGGATGGGGGGGGAGGGTCTGTGGAGGGAGAGGGAGGGGACTGGGCCAAGGGGAGGGAATGAGAATTTGGATTGGTATTTTTTTTAAGTAATAATAAAAAAAAAGAAAGAAGAAAAATCCAGATCCAGAAGATCCATACATATGAAAAAAATAAACATTTTTATAACTTTCATAAATATTTCTTAAAAATAATCTCCTGCTTCAAAAGTATGCTCTGGTTCACAATAAATGTTAAGCAAAAATGTTGGGCAGTGGTGGCACACACCTTTAATCCTAGCACTTGGGAGGCAGAGAAAGATGTCTGTGAGTTCGAGGCCAGTCTGGTGAGTTCCAGGACAGGCCCCAAAGATAAAAGAGAAACCCTGTCTTGAAAAACCAAATTAAATAAAAAAGTAAACAAACAAACAAATTAAATGTATGTATGTTAAGAAAAAATTCAATCTAAAAACAAAAAATGAAAAACAAAAAAAAAAGAAGCTTAAAGACTTACAGAAGACTACAATCATCCAGTGTAAGAGAGCTTACAGGAAAAGGTACTGATCTTGAGCTAAGACACGTGAAAGAGTAGTATAAAGGACAGACTGCATAGCAGACACACCTGTTCCCCATCACTGTCTTCACTGCTGCTTAGTTTTAAGTCATCTTTTAACATACTGGAGGAAAAAGGCAGAAAGGAGCATTAATTAATCACAGCAGACCAGAGTACTAAGAACTTACCAATAATTCTAAGAATAATCATTGTTAGCCAAAATTGAAACACATATGCACACACACTCTCTCTCCTGTTTGCATTTGTTCACATTCTAGTAAAAACATTTAAGCTGGGTGGTGGTAGCGCACGCCTTTAATCCCAGCACTAGGGAGGCAGAGGCAGGTGAATCTCTGAGTTTGAGGCCAGCCTGGCCAACAGATCGAATTCCAGGGCAGCCAGGGCTACACGGAACAATCCTGTCTCATAAAACAAAAATAAAAATTAAAGAAAGCAAAATTTAGTGTTCTGCAAAGAGAGCAGTGGGCATGACAAGAACAAAACTTCTACCCCCATGAGTAAAACATTCAGTCTTGTTTTCTAGATAAACTCTCACATACACTCCTGTTACAACAAATATGTCTCTTAATTGTACACCTGCATGTATACTAAAACAATTAATAAAGCTTTGGTCTACCAGATATGACTGCTAAAGAGAAGCAAGATAAAATTGAAGCACCAAGCAATTCCTTTTTTGTCTCCATGGTCCATGAAGAGAAAGAACTGAGTACTTCTGGATCAGATAACTGAAAACCTTAACACAATTTCCCCAGTCAAAGTTCTGGTTCATAATTGCCTTGCTATGAAGACAAGCGACATCAGCAGAAGAATTTTGGGTAAGAAATGAATATGTATGAATTTTTAAATCCAAGTTGCAAATCTTCCTTCACCAAAACTCAAGCTGAATTAAAAATATATAAATACGATAAGCTGACAATTTCTACAACTTGTTTTGAAAGTAAAATCAAAGGTTTAACTTTTCCTTAAGTTCAAAATCATTAGATTTAAAATCTGAGTAACACAAAACATTCTCTGTTTTGATGCTTTTTTTTTAACATGAAAGAAAAATTCACATAAAGTTTGAGAGCTCTTGCCAGGCAATGGTGGCGCACGCCTTTAATCCCAGCACCCTGGAGGCAGAGGCAGGCAGATCTCTGTGAGTTCGAGGCCAGCCTGGTCTACAAGAGCTAGTTCCAGGACAGGCTCCAAAGCCACAGAGAAACCCTGTCTCGAAAAAACAAACAAACAAAAAACAAAAAAAGTTTGAGAGCTCTGCACCTAGAAATACTTACTTCTTCATTACCCTCCTGTTTAAAGGGTTCCAAGTCTCCAGTCAGCAGAAAGAGGTCTTCTCACAGCAGTAACTACTTGCACTCTCCCCTCAAAGCCTAATCTGCATTTCTAAATCTGACCACAAATTCAAAATATGCATAACACACAAATCACCTGGAAATAAGTAACCAGATGACCATATGAGAAGTGTTTTAAAATTAGTTCAGTAAATGAAATTTTTTTAAAGTTTTCTTTTGAACAAGGGTTTAGCATATCTACAAGACCAATTTCCAGTAAAGAAAATGTGCTTGCTCTGAATTCTCTCAGCCCTTATGATTTAATAATGGCAGCTCAATGAACCTGCTTACACATGTATGTCAAAAGCCTTTACAACACTGCTCTAGGTGCAGCATGTTTTTGTTTCCTCAGCAACCAAAATGGTATGCTCATATGTAGCAGACAGGCACTATTAGTTTAGGGCATAAAGATGTGATGACAGGGATATAGTGAGTTTCTCAGCAGGGCATGGAAGTTGTTTTTGTTCATGTATTTCCTTCCTAGTCCTCCTTTTGTTACATGAAGAGGCTATTAGGTTGAGGTTAGCTCTGTGGTCTGGCGCTGTGGCACAGGAAGCCACCTAATGGCTGTTTCTTTGGAATTTTGTTCTCATCACTGAGTTAACCTGTGATCTCAGGAGTTCGAGTGCTCACTCTCTAGACGTAATTTATTATCATGTAATACACCTACCCCTACTATGATACATATTTCTGATTCTATCTACAAAATATAATAAAAAATATGAAAACTTAAAGATATATAAACTATGTGGCATTTGGTAGCTAAATGGAAGATTTACTAAGAAGAATCCTATCTTTAACACATTTTTTAAAAAATTAAACATTCAGTGGTGGTTCACACCTTTAATCCAGCACTCAGGAGGCAGAGGCAGGTAGATCTGAGGCCAGTCAGGTCTATAGAGCGAGTTCCAGGACAGTCAGGTGATGTAGAAAGTTTTTCTGAATATACGTTGCTTTTATTGCTTAATTAATAAAAATTACTTGGCCTGATAGGACAGAGTAGAGCTACACAGGGAAAACGAAAATGAATAATGGGAAAAAGAAGGCAGAGGAGTCAAGAGAAGACATGTAGCCCCACCAAAGACAAACGCTGGAACTTTATCTGGTAAGCCACAGCCACATGGCGATATACAGATTAATAGAAATGGGTTAAATTAATATGTAAGAGTTAGCCAATAAGAAGCTAGAGCTAATGGGCCAAGCAGTGATTTAAATAATATGGTTTCTGTGTGATTATTTAGGGGTTGAGCAGCTGGGAACAAACTAGCGGCCCTACAATATACAACAGTCAGGAATGTAGAGAGAAATCCTGTCTCAAAAAACCACACACACACACACACACACACACACACACACAAACTGTGCACTCAGAGTAGAGGTGGGCAAACCATGGCCTGCACAGCAAACCTAGGCCACTGTTTTTTGATTTGTTTGTTCGTTCTTTCTTTATTTTCCTTTTGCCTTTTTGAGATGCTTGTAACATGTTTTTGCTATTTTGGAAAAAGGTATTAGTATATATTGCCCAGATTGGTTGAACTTGCTTTGTAGCCCTGGTTGGCTTTAAATCCATGACAGTCCTCCTGACTCAGCCTTCTGAATGCTGGGATTATAGACATGTATTTCTGTTGTGGGAATTCATTCCACCAATAGCTTTGGGATATAGTGGCCATAATACGTGGCCTTGTGTGCTCCTGAGGACTGATAAGCTGGAGGCAAATGGTGCTCGCTTTCTTTCTCTGGCTCGTGCCTGGTGTGGTTGGAGACCAAGTCATGCCACTTCTCCACCTTACTGTGGATTTGTTGAGTTTGTCCTTTTCATTGCACCCCTTAATAAATTGGTTTTTATACCTTTGTGAATTCATACTTTATATTTCCATAGCTAGTTTTCCACTGCTATTTTGTAAATAAATTTTAATTGAACTGCAGATATTGCTCAGTGGTATGATACTTGCCTAACATGTGAAAGAACCTGTATTTCTACCACCACAAAAAAGAGAAAACCCAGGTATAATGACATTTGCCTATATATAATCTGAATACTTGGGAGGTATAGGCAAAAGGATCAAGCTCATGTCAGCCTTGAACACATATGGTGAGCTTGACTACAGCCCAGATACCATGAAACAAAAAGAACAAAGTTAGTATTAGATAGAACACAGCCATGTCTGTGGTCTATACAGCTTTTATAGTTTATGACAAAATTGAGTATGTAGGACATAAACTCTACAATACACTCTGGACTTTTACAGTTAAAGTTAGCTTATGTCTGCCACAAAACATTAGTGTTTCTGCATGTAGATGTATGTAGTTCAACAGTACACACACACACAAAAAAATAGTACACAAGGCCTCTGATTTCACATTGAAAAGCAGAGTTCAATGAAATGGCTCAGTGGGTAAAGGAAGCCCCTATACCCAACAACTTGAACTTAGCCTAGATCAGAGAATGACTTCCACAAGTTGTCCTCTGACTTCCACATACAAAACAAATGGTTAATTTAAAATTGTAAAAAAAAAAAAAAGAGGAGCCGGGTGGTAGGTGGCACATGCCTTTAATCCCAGCACTCTGGAGGCAGAGGCAGGCAGGTATCTGTGAGTTCGAGGCCAGCCTGGTCTACAGAGCAAGTTCCAGGATAGGCTCCAAAGCCACAAAAAAACCCTGTCTCGAAAAAAACAAAAAAGAGGGTAATACTTATAGCATTTAAAATATCCAGCTATTATAGATAACTTCTAGGGAAAAAAAAGATACGCATTAAGCAATAAACTTACGATTTTGACTGGTGCCCATTTGATGTTTTAGCAGAAGCATTGTATCTTTCTAAAACAAAAAGATATAGAAGTGAGCAACTGAAATTGGTTATTTAGATTATAAAATGTCTATATAAGATGTCTATTTTCAAAAAATATGAATCAAAATAAATACATTGCACACAGTGGACAGAAGACACAGGCATTCTCATAAGCAATGATCTTCCACAGCCATTTTGGAAGGCAATGCATTCATATTATCTTATCAATACTGTAACTATTCTGCTACTGATCTAGTTCAATGAAAGGAATCTACCCAGTATCTGGAGGAATGTTCACAGACACATATAGACATGATATTAATAATAATATGGCTTTATTTATATTTTCTGGAGACAGGAACTCACTACACAGCCCAGGTTGGCCCAAATTCACAAAGCAGAGCCTGTATTGGCCTTGAACTTGCAATCTCTCTGTCTCAGCTGTCCCAAAGTCAGACTTAGAAGTGAATGTCACCACATCCAGTATTACAATAGCACAGCTTTAACAACAAAAGCTGGGAAACAAAACACATGTCCATTAGCAGAAGGCTAACTAAATAACTTTAATTATTTCATGTAACATGGTTTTAATATTGTAAAAGAATAAACTAGAATACATACTGAAAAACATTGAAAATAAATCAAGTATTGGGGGAAAGATGGTAAAAAAAAAATTGTGGGAATGGCCAACTAATTACTGGCACAGCTGTAATGCCCTGGCGGGAGGTAGCTCATGCCTGAGAGCCAGGACCACCCCCCAAAAAATAAGAATAAATAAATCCAGTGAAAAATATAAAGTAATAAAAAAAACAGATGAAGTTTATCATCCTGCCTGTCATAATTAAACACTGGGGAAGTAAATGAAGGTGGAGCAAAACATCATTATTTAAGAGAAAATTTAAAAGTTTTGGTTTATAGCTGTCTATTTTGGGCATATCATGTCAAAGCTGGGTGCAGTGATGAATGCCTTTAATCCTAGCACTCCAGGGACAGAGGCAGAAGGGTCTCTGAGTACCAGAACAGTCAGGGCTACACAGTGAAACCCTGCGTCAAAGACCACTGTCAAGGGGCTGGAGAGAAGGCTCAGTGGTTAAGAGCACTGGCTGCTCTTCCAGAGGTCCTGAGTTCGATTTCCAGCAACCACATGGTGGCTCACAGTCAACTATAATGAGGTCTGGTGCCCTCTTCTGGCCTGCAGCATACATGGAGGCAGAATGTTGTATACATAATAAATAAATAAATCTTTTTTTTCCATGATATTTATTGAGCTCTACATTTTTCTCTCCTCCCCTCCCTGCCACTCCCCTTCCCCCTTCAACCCTCCCCCAAGGTCTCCATGCTCCCAATTTACTCAGGAGATCATGTCTTTTTATACTTTCTACTTCCCATGTAGATTATATCTATGTAAGTCTCTCTTAGTGTCCGTATTGTTGTCTAAGATCTCTGAGATTATGGTTTGTAGGCTGGTTTTCTTTACTTTATGTTTATAAACCACCTATGAGTGAGTACATGGGATAATTGTCTTTCTGTGTCTGGGTTTCCTCACTCAAAATAATATTTTCTAGTTCCATCCATTTTCCTGCAAAATTCAAGCTGTCGTTATTTTTTTCTGCTGTGTAGTACTCCATTGCCACTGTCAAATCCCTTTTACCTATAAATACAGATGTAAGCCGGGTGATGGTGGCACACGCCTTTAATCCCAGCACTTGGGAGGCAGAGTCAGGCGGATTTCTGTGAGTTCGAGACCAGCCTGGTCTACAAGAGCTAGCTCCAGGACAGGCTCCAAAGCTACAGAGAAACCATGTCTCGAAAAACAACAACAACCAAAAACCAATAAATAAATAAATAAATAAATAAATAGATAGATAGATATAGTTGTAAGGTAGAACTAAATAGACATACAAATGTTATGTCTGACTGCTAAAAGTTGTTTCATGACCTCTGCATGTCTACTGTGGCACTCCCATACCTCTTACACATATGATAAAACATAGGAGATTTTTTTTCCCAAGACAAGGTTTTTCTCTTGGAACTCACTCTATAGACAAAGAGATAAATTCTTGTCTTATCTCTTGCATTAAAATCTCTCTCTCTCTCTCTCACACACACACACACAAAACCAACTAGTAAGTTAAAAAATCTTATTTTTATTTTTCAGAATACTCTTACAACAGCATAAATCTATCTAATAAACTGTTGTTCAGAGTACACAGCAACACCCAAACACCTGCAGTGGCCCTGACCTCACCACTATCAGTGAGCACATCTCTTGGTAATACATATTCTCTACAGCCATCTTCCACAAGATCTCTGAGAAGTGAAGAAAGAAGGTGAGCGTGAGGCTGCAGAGGACACCAGGCTTTTCTGTCCAGATCAGAAGACTCAGGAAGAATGACTAGGAAATGCGTAAGAAGCCTGCGGTAGTGCTAACATGATCATACCTGCCTACAGTTTTATCAGCACAAAACCAGCACCATGAAGGAAGTGAAAAGAGAATGGCTCTGGACATTGTGAAATGACCAGCAAACTGATTTTTATGAAATTTCAACTATTAGTTTAAAAAAATAAGTTTATTTTGATTTTTTTTTTTTACAGTGTCTCTCTCTACATTATGTAGACCAGGCTGGCCTTAAATTCACAGAGATTCGCCTGCCTCTGCCTCCTAAATACAGGTAGGGACTACAGGTGTGCAACACCATGCCCAGCTTATTTTGACTTTTATTTTTATTTATTTATTTATTTTGATTTTTCAAGACAGGGTTTCTCTGTAGCTTTGGAGCCTGTCCTGAAACCAGCTCTTGTAGACCAGACTGGCCTCGAATTCACAGAGTCCAGTTGAAGGGCATCTTCAACTACATAATGAGTCTAAAGGTAGCCTGTTCTACATAAGAGCCTGTATCAAAAAAAAAAAGTATACTAGATAAAAATAGATGTTAGTGAATTCGAGGCCAGCCTGGTCTACAAAGCGAGTTTCAGGATAGCCAGGACTGTTACACAGAGAAACCCTGTCTCAAAAAACAAAACACAAAAACAAAACAAAAAAAAAAAACAAGCAAGCAAACAAAAAAAAGCTATGTAATCTATAATACATTGAAAATATATTATTTCTCTGCCCCACAAGTGCTAAGATTGAAGGTGTGTGCCACCAACACCTAGTATATCTTTCTATTTTTTTAATCAGATCACAAAAATCAGAGTAAGACATGTAAAAAAAAGTATTATAAAGCACGGCTATACGAGAAAAGGTCCAATAAACAGGTTAACTTGAAAACCAGCAAGAAAAGAAATACTTACTTTGTTCTCCAGGGCCAAAGTTAGACTGCTGAGACTCCTAAGAGAAAAGAACATAAAGTTATACAAAATGATGGCATCAAAGAAAGTTGGGAAAAGCTTCAAGTGATAAAAATACTTCAACATGTATGAAAGAGAAAATACTGAAAGAATGTAATAGCTCTAAACAATAGACTCTACCAGAGCTTACAGAAATAGCACAAAGCCACCAAGAGTCTCTGTTTCTTTTCAGCATCACCCAAGATACTCATAATCTAATTCAGACACCTATAGAGTTCAAGTAATTTCAAGATTTTTGGTCTTGGGCTAGAAAGAAGTCCCGGTGTTAAGAGCAAGTTCATGCTGAGGACCTGAGTTCGGTTCTTGGCACCCATCTATGTTGGGTGGATCACAACCCTCTGTAACTTCAGTTCTAAGGGATATGGCACCCTCTCATAGTCTTCTTGAGCACCTGAGGCCATTTGCATATACCACACACACATGCTTTTTGTTTGTTTGTTTGTTTTGGTTTTTCGAGACAGGGTTTCTCTGTAGCTTTGGAGCCTGTCCTGGAGCTAGCTCTTGTAGACCAGGCTGGCCTGGAACTCACAGAGATCCACCTGCCTCTTCCTCCTGAGTGCTGGGACTAAAGACATGCGCCACCACCGCCCAGCGTTTGTTTGTTTTTCAAGATAGGGTTTCTCTATAGCTTTGGAGCCTGTTCTGGAACTTACTCCACGGACCAGGTTGACCTCGAACTCACAGAGATCTGCCTCTGCTTCCCTAGTGCTGGAATTAAACATATGTGCCACTACACATACTTTTAAGTAAAAATAAATCTTTGATTCTTGGTCTTGAGAAACTGTTTCGACTACAGGTGTAAATAAGTAGCAGATAGCACTTGTTTACCATACTCAAGGTCCCGGGGTCAATTCCCAGTGCCCAAAAGAGGAAAGAGCTAGGGATTTAGCTTAGATGATAGAGTACTTGTCTAGCATACATAAAACATGGGTTCAATCCTCCAAACCCCATAAACCAAGTGTTTTGGCTCATAACTGTAATGCCAGTACTTTGGAAGTAGAAGCAGGAATACTGGAAATTGAAGGGCATCTTCAACTACAAAATGAGTCCAAGGATAGCCTGTTCTACATAAGAGCCTGTATCAAAAAAAAAAAAAGTATACTAGATAAAAATAGATGTTAGTGAATTCGAGGCCAGCCTGGTCTACAAAGCGAGTTTCAGGATAGCCAGAACTGTTACACAGAGAAACCCTGTCTCAAAAAACAAGCAAGCAAACAAACAAAAAGCTGTGTAATCTATAATACAATGAAAATATACTATTTCTGTTAAAAAATAAAATAAAATAAAGCGTCCACATGGGTGTTCCATGTTACTTTTCCTTAACCATTAACACTGTCACATACTTTTTATTACTTATTTGTTTGTTATTCTTTTTTGTTTTTCGAGGCAGGGTTTCTCAGTAGCTATGGAGCCAGTCCTGGAACTCACTCTGTAGATCAGGCTGGCCTCGAATTCACAGAGATCTGCCTGCCTCTGCCTCCGGAGTGCTAGGATTAAAGGTGTGCATTACTACTGCACGGCTTGTTTGTTATTCTTTTGAGATAGTGTCTCACTATGTAGCAGCTGTGGCTGATCTGAAATTCTACATAGACTGGGATACCCTCAAATTCACAGATCTTCCTGCCTCTGCTTCCCACACCCAGCACATACTATTTTTTTTTAAGTTCTATGATAGTATAAAACCTGACACTAGAGAAGTTTCAACAAAACAGAAACATAACTTTCCAAATACCTGTTTCTTGTTTTGTTTTCTTTCTTTCTTTCTTTTTTTTTTTTTTCTGAGACAGGGTTTCTCTACATAACAGTCCTGACTGTCTGGGAACTCACTCGTAGACCAGGCTGGCCTCAAACTCACACTGCTCCATCGGCCTCTACTTTCTAAGCACTGTGACTTAAGGCCTGTGCCACCGCCACCAGGGTGTTTTGTTTTAAAGCTCTACAATAGTATAGAACCTACCTGACACTAGAGAAGCTTTAACAAAACAGAAACAAAAGCTTTCTAAATAACTTCATGTGCAAACGTGTTTTTCCAGGTTAAATCTGTGCTATAAGATATGTCAAAATTTTATACACAGACCCACATAAAGACTACTTAAAAATAAGCATAATCTTCTTTTAATGGCAGGATTTTCTGGGAAAAAGCAACCCAAATTATAAGAAAGCTGAAATATGTATCTGCTGTTATAAAGAAGTCAACTAATTTTCAAAAAGGGTGTCAAAATCACTCAATGAAGAAATAACCTTTTCAACAAATTGTGTTAGGGCAACCAAAGAGCCACAGCCAAAAGAATGAAGTTAATGTAAAGACTAAAGAAAACAGTGCCAAATCTTAATAACTTTGCATTTAGCAAAGAATTCTTATTGTTAACGAATCAGATACACATAAAAATTGGATTTCAGAGGCAGAGGCAGGCCGATCTCTGTGAGTTCGAGGCCAGCCTGGTCTATGGAATGAGTTCCAGGACAACAAAGGGAATTGCACAGAGAAACTCTGTCTCACAAAAACAAAAACAAGCCAGGTGGTGGTGGCGCATGCCTTTAATCCCAGCACTCGGGAGGCAGAGGCAGGCGGATCTCTTGTGAGTTCAAGACCAGCCTGGTCTACAACAGCTAGTTCCAGGGCAGGCTCCAAAGCTGCAGAGAAACCCTGTCTCGAAAAACCAAACCAAACCAAACCAAACAAAAACAACCAAACAACAACAAAAATCAGTCTCTGTGGTAGTCTGAATGTAATTAGCCCCCATAAAATCATAGGGAGTGACACTATTAGGAGGTGTGGCTTATTTGAATAGGTACAACCTTTTGGAGGAAGTATATCACTATGATGGTAGGCTGAATATACTACCCAGTGTCACAGTCAACTTCCTGTTGCCTGCAAGATGTATGACTCTCAGCTACTTCTCTATACCATGGCTGCCTCAACACTGCCATGCTTCCTGCTTCTGAACTGTAAGCTGCCACCTCAATTAAATGTTTTCCATTATAAGAGTTACTGTGGTCATGGGGTCTCTTCACAGCCACAGAAACCCTAAGACAGCCTCCAAAAAAGAAAAAAAAATTAAAAGCCCAAAATTCTAAGTAATCACTGATTCTTTCTCTCACCTTTGACTGCTGTCAGCTAGTCACAAAACATCTCTACTTTCTGTCTCTAAAACACTACCAAAATGCACAACTAACTAATCTCCTTCAGGCTATCTTTGTTTTTCATCTAGGATGGCTATGTAATGGATCTTCCTTATTAAAGTGTCCTCCCTTTTCATTCAACAATGGCTTCCATTTTGTTTTTTTGCAAACCCAAGTCTTAATGTGTCATCATGGCTTTCCTATTTTTCATTCAATGTACCATCATTCTTTATTTTTCCTAGGTATAACCCTCAACCTCCTTTTGGAGACAAGGTAGTTCAGGATGACCTTTGAACTCCTTGACTGCCTCAATCATGAATGAGGGATAGAACTGCAGGCCACCTTTGCACCACATACATCTAGGTACTAGTGAGCTAGAATAACAAACAAAGAGAAGAAATTATTAGCCCTATGAAGGCCCTATCCTCAATGACTCAACTACTAATGAAAATAAATGCAGAACAAAAATGTGCTAAGTTTCAAACACAGTATTTAATACATGCACACTACTGTTGTGTATGAGAGATGGCTCAGCAGTTTGAGTTCCAGCACTGATGTGGCAGTTCAAACTGTCATTAACTTCAGTCCTAGTGAATCTGATGCCCTGAGGGCATTAAAGACATGTGGTACACATGCACAGACATCTATGCAGACTAAACACCCAACAAAGTTAGAAGAAAAAAAAAAGACTGGAGGGTCAGTAAGATGGCTATGAAGATAAAATTGCTTGCTGCCAAGCCTGACAACCCGAGTTCCATTCCTGGCACCCAGATGGTGGAAGAAGAGAACTCCGAGTAGTTGCTCTCTAACAATAAATAAATGTAATTTTTAAAAAATTAAAGATTTGACATCACAATGCATAGTTTTAATCCCAGCACTTGTGAGGCAAAAATAGGAGGAACCTCTGTGAATTCCAAGGAAGCCTGGTTTTAGGCTAGCCAGTACTATATAGTAAGAGGCCCTGTCTAAATAAATTAATAAAATCTGCTGGACGAGGGCTGGAGAAATGGCTCAGTGGTTAAGAGCACTGACTGACTGTTCTTCCCAGAGGACCTGAGTTCAATTCCCAGCAACTACATGGTGGCTCACAACCATCTGTAATGAGATCTGGTGCTCTCTTCTGGCCTGCAGGCATACAGGGAGGCAGACTGTTGTATACATAATAAATAAATAAAATCTTGAAATAAAATCTGCTGGACGGTGGTGGCGCATGCTTTTAATCCCAGCACGCAGGAGGCAGAGACAAGCAGATCTCTGTGAGTTTGAGCCCAGCCTTGTCTACAAGAGCTAGTTCCAATACAGTCAGTCAGAGCTGTTACACAGAGAAACCCTGTCTTGAAAAACAGAAACAAAACAAAAAATAATAAAATCCACAACAATGCCAAGCCTGTAATTCAAGCTCAGGAGAAAAGTGGGAGGCAAGGGTCAGTCCTACCTAGGCCTTTCTAGGCATTGGGAGCACTGGTGCACAGAGCTGTACCTGGCTGTGGTGACTGTAACTGTTTTGGTTGTAGTGTATTTGCTAGTTTATGTTTTTGTTTTGTTTGAGGCAGGTCTCGGGTAGCTCACACAGACAAACTTTGCTATTTACCCAAGGATGACCTTGAACTCCTTATTCTCCTGCCTAGAGATCCCAAGTACTGGGATTACAGGCATGATTCAACAGCCTAGTACAAATTCAAGGGCATTTAAGCAAATTATAAAAATACTAAAAAGCTGGGCATGGAGGTGAGAGGTTTAAACCTGCCTTTAAACCTGTCACTCAAAAGGCTGAGGCAAGTGGATTTTTGTGAGTTCAAAGTCAGCCTGGACTACATAGTGAGTTCCTGGACAGTCTGTCTCAAAATAAAAATACACTAAAATTATCCCTAAGATGTTCCTAAACTTGAAACTCCCTGCCACTTGTTTCTACAAATGACTTCCAAATTATCAATGGTGTAAAAGCCACACCATAATGGTGTGCTCATTATTGGCACTCTTCTAGTTCTACCTGATATGATATCATCTCTTCTAGAATGCTCTCCTCAAATTCCCTAGGTCTAACAACATTCTCCTTCTTTCCTGTCACTGGAGCTCACACAGTTAATCCACAAAAGTCTAAACGACAAACAGAGCTCCACAAAAAGCTTTAAACTATATTACACATTACCTGAATATGTACAGCTATGTGTCTACACCTGAGCTCAGTCAATGAGCTCTGCTGAACAGCAGTGTGTGCCAGGCACTTGTCTAGATACACTCATGTACTATTTTTCCTTCTCATTTACTTGTTTTGTTTTGAGACAGGGTCTCTATATGCAGCCCTGTCTACTCTGAAAGCTCATTATGTAGGCTAGGCTAGTCATGAATTTACAAAGATCTACCTGCCTCTGCCTCCCAGGTCCAGGGATAAAGGTATGGGCCACCATGCCCAGCCTCCTCTTTTGGTTTGTTTGTTTTAAATATTTTTGTTTTACGTTTATGGGTGTTTGGGCTCCTTGTATGTTTATGTACCATTTGCATACCTGGGGGCCAAAAAGGCCAGAAAAGAGTGTTGGATTCCCTGAAACTGGAGTTATTAAAGGTGGTTGTTACCTGGTCATCTGGGATAGCAAGCCAGTGCTCTTAAGTCCCTCTCTGCTTAAGAGTACTGGCTTGCTATTCTCTGGGATATTTAAATATCTCTTTTAGTTAGAGAGAAATGGTATCTGAATGGTATAGTGCTTGCCTACAGCACCCAGAAAACTACCCAGAGGCCACTATAAATAAGGAAAAAGTACAGTCAAGTTTTAATAGCCTCTAGACTAAAACTGGAAAATCTAACAGGCTATCCCAACTGTACCCAAGTACTCTGCCTCTTTCCTATGACAAAGGATAAACTAGTTGTGCTCAAATTCAAAAGCTACTGCCTCCTAAATCCATACCAAATCTCAAAGCCTTTTAAAATTTTCCAAGGTTACCATCTCTTTCCCATGTATCAGTTGACTCCCACTTGTCACTACATCATTATGCTCATCATATAAATATGACAAAATATTCTATTCCTGTAAAATCATTCTCAATGTAATATGCTGCTCCTAGCATATCTGTCTGCTACCATTTATAGAAATGTGCTTCAAAAAGCAGGGCTTGGTTACACACACCTTTAATCCCAGCACTCAGGAGGCAGAGGCAGGCAGATCTCTGGGAGTTGGAGGCCAACCTTGTCTACAGAGTGAATGCCAAGACAGGCTCCAAAGCTACACAGAGAAACCTTTGTCTCGAAAAACCACACACACACACACAAAAAGGAATGTGTTTCAAAAGGCAATCTTCTTTTTATCTATCCACCATTGTCCAGTATCTTTGTAGCTTGCTTCAGTCACTTTGTCCTAACTTTCTATTAAAAATATTTGTAGATAGGTGTGGTGTAAATATCTTTAATCCCAGCACTTGAGAAAAAGAGGCAGGTGGATTTCTACATAATAAGACCCTGTCTAAAAAGCAAATGAACAATAAAAAAATGTTTTTAAAAAAGGTTGTCAACAACAAGAATAACTGTCAAATCCAATTCTTGGGATAGAATTTAATATGTTAAATAAATTAAAAAAGCAGAAATTTAGACGTGTAAACCCTATCTGAGATCACAATACATGAACTGAACTCAATAGCAGAACATCACAGTATTGCAGCAGGAGAAATATAAAATGGAACAACAAAACAGAAAACTGCATTAAGTAATGGGAGTCCTTGAAGCAGGGAGAAGAAGGAAGCATAAAAGAATCTGAGTACTGTAAATAACTGCAAAGGTTTATCTAACTTGATAGAAACTATAAATCACAAATTTCAAGCTCAACAAACTTCAAGCACAAGAATAACATATACATATAGACTATTCAATCCAAAACATTTACAAGTTAGAATTCTTTAACCAGAAAAAAAAAAATCAAAAAACAAAAAAAGCCAAGCATGGTAATACCTGTAATCCCAGAGGTAGCAGAAGCAGGAGGAGGTCGAGGTCCAGGTCAGCCTGGGTTCTACAGTAAGGCCCTATCTAAACAAACAAAACAGGCAGGCACTGTGGTACTTGCCAGTAGTCCCAGCTATCTTGAGAGGATAAGGCAGGGGATAACTTGAGCCCAGAATTTCCGGGCCAGGCTGGACAACAGAGGAAGATACTATCTCCCCTACACACAGTACATTGGGTTTAGGTACATAGCAAAAGTACTGAAGGAAACAAGTAGGACAGACAGAAAGCTCAATGAGCAGAAAGGAGTGGCAAGCAAAAGTAATGTTGCCTAAGAAGCTGGTTCGCAGTGGCACACACCTTTAATCCCAGCACCCGGGAGGCAGAGCCAGGTAGATCTCTGTGAGTTTGAGGCCAGTGTGGTCTACAGAGTGGGTTCCAGGACAGCTAGGGCTACACAGAGAAACACTGTCTCGAAAAACCAAAAAAAAAAAAAAAAAAAAAAGCTAGTTGCACGGGAAATGGTTTATCTTCTTTATACACTGATTATAGGGTACCAGGACAGGAATGGTGGGGCACACAACCCCAATACTTGAAAGACAATAGCAAGAAGATCAGACTTTCAAGGACATTCTTAGCTACATAGCATCTAAGGCCAGCCTGGGACAAAGAAGATAAGAGGTTGGGTAGGGTTGGGGGGAAAGAGACAGAGAATATAAAGAGGACATGGGAAAAGAAGCCCCATTTCAGAGTCTGGTTGGAATTTCTTACCAGAAGCAAAAACTCCAGCACCATTAACATTTGCTGCAAGGTTGTTTATCAAGAGATAATATTCCATCTTTACAGAGCTATTTTCAAATAAAAATGTTAAAATAGCCAGGAACCATTTTTAAAGACTGAGCATACAGGACTTTTGAGTATACTCCTTTTACAGATATAAATTTGAAAATTTCTAGAAATCACACAAACAAGTCTATAAACTTTATAATAAAAACACCTTAATTTCCTACATGATCTTTGTGACCTAGGATTTTTTTACCTTACCAGTCGAAATCCTATCCATCACCAGAACTGCTCTATGATCTCACTTAGGTTCCTTAGCAACTGCTGGGATAACTTTAGAAGCCACCAAAATGCTATATACAGCTAATGTAAGCTTATGGGATACTCTTTAGAAGACTATAACCATGCTCTTGAATATGTTCCCTATTTTTCCTGACTGTATCTCTTTCTCCTTAATGTGTATACTTAAATCTACTTAAAAATTTCTTCCTAATACAGTCCAGCTCTGTTTCATTCTGACTTGTATGGAAATTCACCCAGGCACTGAAAAGAACTCTGCTGCTACAAGAGAGAAGCAGAGCTATTTTTCTAGCTCCTGCCCCCACTGCAGCTGACAAAATAGCACAGAAAACTTGCCTAACACTCTAAACCAATTTGACTTGGCACACACAGAATACTCAGGAATAGCAAAACATATATTCTTTTCAAGTGTACAGAAAATAGTTACAAAAAGGAGAAATATTCTGGGCCATTCAATAAGTCTTAACAAATATAAGATGATTCAAATCATATGAAGTATGCTTTCTGACCCAAAAGGAATTAATCCACAAATCAGTAACATATGTGGAAAATCTCCCAAATATTAACTCTTTAAAAAAAAAAAAAACACCAGCCGGGCAGTGGTGATGCACACTCCTTTAATCCCAGCATTTGGGAGGCAGAGGCAGGCGGATCTCTGAATTTGAATCCAGAGTGAGTTCAGTACAGCTAAGGCTATACTAAGAAACCCTGTCTTGAAAAATCAAAAAACAAATAAACAAACCAATATTTGAAAATAAGCCATAAAAAGAAGTTATTAAAACACAGAATATTAAAATTTGTGATGCTTTGCTTAGAAGAATATTTATATAAATAAATATAGAAAACCACGGTTTAATGAGACTATTTTCAATTTCAAGAAAAAAATTAAAAAGAATAGTAAATGAAAGTAGAAGAAAAAGCATAAAAACTAGGGTAGAAATGACTAAAAAAGAAAAACTAAGGGGAAAAATAGATGAGCTTAAAAAATCAACCAGAGAAACCCTGTCAAGGGTGGGGGAAAGGACAGCTTGTGGGAGTCACCCAGTTCTCTTCTTCCATCATGCAGGTCCCAGAGATCAAGTTAGGTTATCAGTCTTGGTGGCAAGCACTTTTACCTACTGAGCCATCTCGCTGGCCTCAGTCCTTGGTTTTATTTAATTATTTATTCATTTTTTCAAGACAGAGTATCTCTATGCAGCCCTGGCCATCCTGAAACTCACTCTGTAGACAAGGCTGGTCTCAAACTCAAAGAGAAATGCCTGCCTTCCCTCCTGGGATCAAAGGCAAGCAGCACCACCCCCAGCCAGTTCTTGTTTGTTTTGTTTTTTAAAGATTTATTTATTTATTTATTATGTATATAGTGTTCTGCCTGCATGTATGGCTGAGGCCAGAAGATGGCACTGGATTTCAGTATAGATGGTTGTGAGTCACCATGTAGTTGCTGGGGACTGAACTCAGGACCTCTAGAAGAGTGTGCTCTTAACCTCTGAGCCACCTCTCCAGTCCTAGTCCTTGTTTATCTTCTCATTTTTGTTAAATGTATTAGTGACTTTTCTTGTTGCAGTAACAAAATACCTGACCAAAGAAACTTTCAGGAAAATTTACATACCTAACCTTATAATGAAGAATACAGTCAAAATGCCAGCAAAATAAAGATGTATAAAATTGCTCTCAGGCTATGTGTATAAGGTATATATAAAACATAAATCAATTTTGTGTTCATACTTCAGTTCAGAGTGCTCATTTCCTATATGGAAGTATTTCAAAAAAACTTGAAACACTAAAACTAGGAATACTTCTGACTCCAAATATATGGAATTATTCATCCCATATAGGAACAGCCAATAAACACAAGAAAAAAGATGATTCAACATCATCAGTCTTTAAGGAAATATAAATTAAGAATGACATACCTCTAAAACACCCGTTAAAATGACTAAACGCTAATAGAGCAACAACAGTAAGCTGGAAGCACATACAGAACAAGTGGTGCATGGTGGGGAGGGGTAAAGCAGGAGTGTCACAGCTAGTACAAAGAACAGTGGTCAACGTCTCAGAAATGCAACACACATTTACCACATGACTGAGCAATTCTTTTCACCATATAACCTAGTATTTGCCCATAGGAAAAGAAAACATAGCTGGGCAGTAGTAGTGCACACCTTTAATCCCAGCACTCAGCAAGCAGAGGCAGACAGATCCCTGTGAGTTTGAGGCCAGCATGGTCTACAGAAAAAGTTCCAGGACAAAGAAACCCAGTCTTGATTTTAAAATAAAAGAAAAAGAAAAGATGAAGAAAGGGAGAAAGAGAAGAAGGAGGGTTGGAGAGATGGCTCAGAGGTTAAGAGCAGTGACTCCTCTTCCAGGTCCTGAGTTCAAGTCCCAGCAACCACATGGTGGCTCACAACCATCTATGAGATCTGGTGCCCTCTTCTGACCTGCAGGTGTACATGCAAACAGAACACTGTATACATAATAAATAAAATCTTAAAAAAAAAAAGAGAAGGAAAGAAAGAAAACCAAAATCTACAATATATAAAATAATGTTTAATAATGTTTATAGATTTTTTTTGAGACAGGGTTTCTCTGTAGCTTTGGAACCTGTCCTGGAACTAGCTCTTGTAGACCAGGCTGGCCTCGAACTCACAGAGATCTGCCTGCCTCTGCCACCCGAGTGCTGGGATTAAAGCCGTGTGCCACCACCGCCCAGCTAATGTTTATAGATATTTTAACAGCCTAAAAGTAACTTCTATGTTCATTAAAAACTGAACAGATAAAGAAATTTTGGTCTTTTCATTAAAAGCTTACTAGAAGAAGAAAAAAAAAAACCAACTACTGATATATTCAAGAACAGGGAAGACAGCTTGTTTTCACAGGCCTGGGTTCTATCTCCAGATAGAACACTCACACATGTGCAAATGTGCATGCAGGCACGTGCATGCACACAAACAGACACAAAAGCAAATGAGGATGGCAGCAGTGACAACAGTAAGATAACTGGGGCTTGCTGCCCACTAGCCTAGCAGAAAAACACCTCTAGATTCAGAGAAGCCTGTGTCCAAGGAGTAAGGCAGAGAGCCATATAGGATGAGGACATCAATTGTCTCCCTCTAAGCCTCTACCCATATGAATGCGTGTGCATACCTGTACATACATGTGTATACACACAAGCATATATACGAAAGAAGTTAAAATCATTATAAGCTACACAGAGTTCAGGGCCAGTCTAGGCTACAAGAAACACTGCCTCAAAAAGTAAGAAACATAAAGCGGGAAACAAGAGAGAAAGACATTGATGCAGAACCCAGCTTCCACACCCAAGTGCACAGGATGTGCATCCCCTCCCCAAACATATATACATTCTCAAAACACATACACACAATAAAAACATGAGGGCTGGTGAGATGGCTGGGTGAATAAAGGTGCTCGCTGCCAGCCTGATACCCTGAGCTCCATCCCTGGGATGGACACAGTGGAAGGAAGGAACCAGTTCGCAGCACACACACATAAAAGCACAAGCATATACACAAGCACACATAGATACACATGCACACACACACACACAAACAATAAAAACTGCTTACAGTAATTAAAACTGATAGTAAATTAAATACCAAAGAGAAATGGCTAAGTCAGATAATTCATACTTTAGATAAACTTAATAGACATTAAATACCTCTAAGTAAACAACATAGAAAGAACTCAAAACCACAGCTGATAGATTGATACAAAACAATTTATCTGAATAAAAATAGCATATTTATATGGAATGAGTCTACACTTATGAGTTTGTACACATGCATGCAAGTACTATGAAAAGGTTTGCAAAGACACATGAAATTGGATGAGCTAGAGAACAAGAACCAGGGAAGGGCTGGTATTAGATGTCCTGAACAAACTTTCACATGAGAAAGTATTTTTGACTGATTATTAGGGAGAGAATTTTTGAACTCTGAAAATGTAGCCAGGTCGGCCTTAAACTCCTGATCTTCCTGTCTGTGCTTCCATAGTGGTGGGGATTACAAGCATAAGCTCCCACACTCAGCCTTGTATTTTTGCATTGTTTGTGTGAGTATAAATTCATGTTTAAAAAATTAATCTGCAGAGTTTAGACAGGCTAAAAACTGATGTGTGAGGGCCTTTTCTTATAGGATATAAGTATGTTTGTGGCTAGGTTCTGAGAGGCTCCTCAGAAAATAACCTTAGCCACCTTCAGTCTAGAATACCATGAATTTACAATAAACATTAAAGTCTTTTCTCTCTCTCCCTCTCTCTCTTTTTCTCTCTCTCTTTCTCTCTATTGCCTTCCAAATTTTCTTAAGTACCTCTCAGTGCAAGATGCTCTCAATTCTATTATTATTTTAAAATTTCTTCATAGAAATCATCACTACTTAAAATTATTTTTTTTAATTTATTTACTGTGTTTACCACTAAGGAAACAATTCTGAATTTATGTGATTTTAGTTGAGTTTTCTTACATTATCAAAGACAGATTTTATTTACTTACCTTAGTTGGAAAAGGAAATTTGGAAGGTTCTGTTTTGCATGGTGTATGAATAGCCGTTAAAGGGGGAGGCCATGAATGCGTCATCTCCTGAAATGTAATTATTACAGTTTGTTTTCAACCAGGACAAGATTACAAAACTATACAGCTAAAAACCAGCTTTGTACTTAGAAATACTGGTTTTATAACTGATCCTCCAAAACTATGTATTGTGAGTCAATGGATATTAATAAGGCACAACTGTGTGCAGGCAGTAGTGCTGTAATGGGGCAGAAAATACAAATTCTCTCTGACTTTAAGGGGTATATGGATAGGATGATAAAATCTGTAAACAGTTAGAGAAATCGGCTGTAATGAAATACAAGGTCTGATGGATTTGTTTGCTTGTGTTTTGAAACAGAGTCTTATTCTGTAGCCCAGGTGCCCTTAGCTTGCTTTGTAAATCAGACAGGCCTTGAATTTGTGCTGATCCTTCTGCCTCTGCCTCCTGAGTGCTAGATTAGAGGCATGAGCCACCATGCCTTCCAAATGCATAAAATGCAATGCTACTAAAAAAAGATCTTGCTATAGGAATGGAAGGAAGAAGATAACAATTAATTAAAAGAGCTAATATGGCCGAGGCAGTGGTGGTGCACGCCTTTAATTCTGGCAAAGGCAGGCGGATCTCTGTGAGTTCAAGGCCAGCCTGGCCTACAACAGCTAGCTCCAGGACAGGCTCCAAAACTACAGAGAAACCCTGTCTCGAAAAACCAAACCAAACCAAACCAAAACAAAAAACAGCTAATATTAATTTTTACCATCAATGGATCAGAAAGGATGCTAAATGTTTTGCTTGTCAATCATTTCTTAAAATCATGATATTATTACCCTAATAGATATTATTACCCTAATCTATTTAAGATGAAACTTAAGCAAAAGTCTATATTCTTTATTCAAGGTTGCATGATTAATAAATACTGGACAAAGAATTTCACTGTAGGAAGTCTGATTACAGAGTCTACAGGCTGGTTGAAAATTTTGGTCATGTGGAGATCAGAAGAGAGATTTCAAAACCATATTAGGAAGAAAATAGATAAGAAATGCTCTGGATCTGATTTTATTCAATGTCTTCACTCTAATCATGTTATATTTATAACTGGGCATGGTTGCATTTGCCTCTAATCTCAGCTCTTGAGAGGAGGCGTTAAGGGAGCCTAAGCTATACGACACCCTGTAAGTGAATTTGGATAAAAATGTGTAATGCCTGAGGATCAAGGAAGAGAGGTATCAAGACTTATAATACGGGAGTATTTGATTTCCAGAATTTTGTTCAAACTTAACCATTAGGTAAAAAAGTGACTGGTGGTACTTAGGAATTTATACTGTGACTGTAACAACAGTTATATAAAGATACAGTGAGATTAGATAAAGATTCCAAGGACTCGTAGAACAAATGTTAACAACTCTGGGTATTCGACAATATAATAATGATTAAACAAATTAGCAGACATCCATACAATGGAACACATGACGAACATTAAAATGAGAAACTCAACTATGATATGAGATGATGTCCACAGCATATTATTGTCAAACACAAAACACAGTTTATGCTCTACTAAATATTTAAAGTTTTAAAAGTGAAGCCTCTGAAAGGAGGCTTAACAGTAGCTCCTTTTGGGCAACAGAATGACAGAAGAGGCAAGAGACAGGGCAGTTGACACAGTGTCTACTAAAACCCCCTAAAGCAGCCACTTGCACAGGACAGAGAAGTCCCATCCTAGCTGAGGAGCTACTGACAACTGATATCTAGTTGCTGGGAGAGGGAGAGTCAGTTTTCTTTAAGGGTGCGGTCCCTGGTAGGTCAGCCAAACTCCAGCAGATGGCCACACACTCAAGAGTATATGGGCAGCACAAGGTACACATGCTGGGAAAAAGAAAAAGCACATAAATTTGGGTGAGTAGGGAAGCGGTAGTGGAACTTCAATGAGTTGTGGGATGAGTATGATTAAAAACACATTATATGAAGTTCTCAAAGAACTAATAAAAAACATGAGGAACCTCCCTCCCCCTCAAAAAACCTAGCCACTTACATATAATTGCTCTCTGTCCTCTTATAATACTTGTATTATTTCCTACACCCAGCCCTGGAAGATTAACTTAAACAGTTCAACTAGTACATCACCACCACATCGCTAGCACTTGACACATAATAGGTGAATCACTGACAATTTAAAATTTTCATTAAACATATTTATTTTTAGATAGAAGTTTTTCCTTATGTTCATAATAGAGTTCCTAGAAACTGTGATTACAAGCTGAATGGAAAATCTATGAAGGGAATGTGGGAACTTCTGCACCACAGATTTTTAGTACTGGCATTTTACAAACCAAATGCCAAACTGCTGATACTTTCCAACAATCAACCTGACTGGGCAGTAAAACACTCAAAATCACATACCAAGTTCATACATAGAAAATGTAGGCTACATGTTTAGTAAGAACAAAGGGACAAAGAAAGTCTTCCAGACACTTAAGTTCCATATACTGTTAAAACTTTAGGGGGAAATGTGTGTGATCCTTTAGCACGCATGCACATGTGCGCGCACACACACACACACACACACACACACACACACACACAAAAAAAAACCAAAACCCAACAACAAAAACAACACACACACAAACTCACAAACATTTCATATGCATAAGATTCTGCGTGTATGTGTGTGAGACAGAGTGAGAGACAGACAGAGAGAAATGAATGCTTGGGGATGAAGAGATGGCTCAGTGGTTAAGAACATTGGGTGGTCTTCCAAAGCACCTCGGTTCAACTATCTGTAACTCCAGGTCCAGGGGCTCTGACCTCTTTGGGCAACATACACACATAGTGCACATACATGCAGGCAAGATACTCATTAAACACAAAAGTTTAAAAAAGAGAGGGGAAGAGAGACTATGAGACTGAAAGGGGAGAGTTTTTACTATGGCCTGACACAGGAAAAAGAAAGGTTTACTTGGGGTTCCACAGAAGACAACTAAATATGTCCTATTACAGACAAGGGAGGGAATCTGACTTTAAGGAAGTGATCTGAGTGTGGAAGTCCACGTCTCTAATCCCAGTGTTGGAAGGTGAGGTAGGAGGACAGAAGTTCATTGTCAGCTCCCACTACAGGAAACCCTATTAAAGAAAGAAAGAAAGAAAGAAAGAAAGAAAGAAAGAAAGAAAGAAAGAAAGAAAGAAAGAAAGAAAGAAAGAGGGATGGAGGGAGGAAGGAAGGAAGGAAGGAAGGAAGGAAGGAAGGAAGGAAGGAAGGAAGGAAGGAAGGAAGAAAGAAAGTGTGGCTTGGGAAAATTGGCAAAAGTGATCAGTCAGAAGCAGGAGGTTGAGGACTATGAGGTGTCTGGATGTTAAATTCTTCCTTAGAACTGTGGTCTTTGTGATCTCAGTCTCTCTTAGAGAACCACTGAAAACTTCTAGCAAAAAAAGTCAAGTTATAAAGGCCAGGGGCTGAAGTAAAGACTTGAAACAATATTAAAAGGACAGATAAAAGATCTTAAAAGCAAAATGTAAAAAAAAAGACTGTCTTAAGGTTTATTATTACTATTATTATTACCACCACTACTACTGAGTGAGTTGGGCATAGTAGCACAACTTTAATCCCAGCACTCGGGAGGCAGAGGCAGGTAGATCTCTGTGAGTTCGAGGCCAACCTGGTCTACAAAGTGAGTGTCAGGACAGCCAGGGATACACAGAGAAACCCTGTCTCAAAAAAAGAAAGAAAGAGAGAGAGAGAGAGAGAGAGAGAGAGAAAGAGAGAGAGAGAGAGAGAGAGAGAGAGAGACTACTACTACTCTGTAGGTATATGGTCATGCAGCAATGGCACACATGGGAATGTCAAAGAGTGTCATGTGGCGGTCAGAGGACACTGGGAGTCAGTTCTCTCTTTCCGCTGTGGATTCTGGAGGATTGAATTCAGGTCATTTAGGCTGGTGGTGTGAAAATCAGTTTTACCTGCTGAGCTATCTTGGCCCAAGTGAGAATTTTTAAAACTGCTGAAATTGACAGAAATGGAAAGAATGAAGATATTCAAAGAAATTTTAAGTCTAAGACTAGTTTTGTGATTAAACAATATATGGAAGAAATTAGAGATAATAAGGACTTTACATTTATATGGAAGAGTGGATTAAAAGGAAAGAACTAAGAGACATAAACCAAAGCCTATAGGAAATAATAGCATGAAAGAAAGATTGAATTGTCAGTTGTCTGCTAAAGCTAAGTATATAAGGTACATAAGGTGAGTAAGACTGCAGAAAGAAAGGAAAGGCTAGAAAATATGTCTGTGAGTAAAAAGAGAAGCCACAATACTACCAAAGGGGTAAGAAAAGTAGACAAGAAATCAAACAATGAAGCTCAGTAACAAGAAAGAAATGAAGTTTCCCAAAGGAAAAAATATAAAGCTCTCAAACAGCAGAGACAATAAAGCAAATAAGAACAGGCGTTCTTACATGCATTACACCCCACGTAGAAGACAAGAGATGGACATTAGAAAAGGAGGTTCAGTACAGTGGTAAAGGGAGAATGTAGCAGCTAAAATAAGAAATGGGAGATTAAATGGTGGGAACAAATTATAGGAAATAGGCCTAGACAGGTAGTCTCAGAAGAATATGTCATAAAATTCAAGTACAGACAAAGAATCCAGTAGCTTCCAAAAACTAGTAAAAGTCACGTGTGACTGATGTTTTTCTCTTAAGAGCAAAAAGCAGTCACTGTCACTCACTCACTGACTGGTCCTTCCTTCTTTCCAGCAGAGGAAGGCACTTTTGTTAGTCCTGGTAGACTTTTAACTGTGTCTAGTAAACACTCCAGATCAATACTCAAAGTAAATTATAAACCAGACTACTATCAACATGGCTTTGGTAACTGCTGAGATTTTTAAGCCTTTAAGTTATAAGTCTAAGGAAATATAATTGTAATTGGTTTCTTCCTCTTCTCATAAACAGTAAACAAAGCATGTGACCAGAACCTCAGAAAAGTTCTGGTCACAAAACTTTTTTTTTTTTTAAATGATGGACATGACATAATCAAGTTACACACAGAAGTAATCTGTGTTAAGAAGTAATTAGGAATATGAAAGAGTTAGTAATATAGGCGTTACAATTAAATAACAGATGATTAAAAAGAAACTTACTTTAAGTATTTCATCCACACAGCTTACATCACCAGAAACTGATGCCTTAAGAAAAAGAAAAAAAAAACAGACATTAGATTTGAAGTAATTTGTTGTTAGAATTTTAGTACTTACTAAAATATTAGTATTTTAGTATTTACTAAATACTAAAATTTTAGCATTTACTGAACATATTAAAAACATTATTAGAGAGTATATAAAAAGAAATTACATTAAATTTGAGGAATTATTTATGACCACATTATTTTAAGTCAAAACACTAGCTAGAATTTTTGAAATAGCTTTCCTATACAAAATTTCCAAAAATATTTATTGTTATTTTATATATGTAACTGTTTTGCCTGAACACATATATGGGTGTTATATGCTTGCCTTGTCCTGCAAAGGTCAGAAAAGGGCACTAGGTTCCCTGGAACTGGAGTTATAGTGAGTTGTGAACTGTTGCATGGATGCTAGGAATAGAACCTGGGTGCTCTTAACCACTGAGCCCTCTTTCTAGGCCCCAGATTTATTTATTTTTATTTTATGTATATAGTTGCTTTGCCTACACATAAGTCTGTGTACTACTTATATGCCTAGTACCTACAGAAGCTAGTTGAAGGAATCTGATCCCTTGGAAATAGAGACAGCTGTGAGCCACCATATGGGTGCCGAGAACTGAACCCAGATCTTCTGGAAAAACAGTCAGTGTTCTTAGCCCTTGAACCATTCTCTCTCTAGCCCCTACAAGTTTTTAATGTAGCCGGGTGGTGGTGGCACACGCCTTTAATCCCAGCACTTGGGAGGTAGAGGCAGGCGGATCTCTGTGAGTTTGAGGCCAGCCTGGTCTACAAGAGCTAGTTCTAGGATGGGCTCTAAAATTACAGCGAAACCCCATCTCAAAAAAAAAAAGAAAGAAAGAAAGAAAGAAAAAGAAAAAAGAAAAAAAAAGAAAAACTGAGTAAAATGAGCATTTTTGAATTTTTGAAAGACTAGAGATATGGGTCAAAATGTACATTTTACATAGCATTTCACAAACTATAGAAGGCAGACTGGTAATTTTAAGGCATAAATAAGAATAAAAAAACTAGCCCCAAATCTTGTTCCAAAGATTTATTTAAAGAAAGAATAAATTACCACTTTTCTGAGTGCTGGGAAGCAACTCTGGTCCTCTGTAAGAGCAGCAAGAGTTCTTAACCACTGACTTAACCACTTTTCCTCAGGTTCCAAGATTCTTTTTACTTAATTTTATTATAATTGTGTGTGTGTGAATGTGTATATGTTAAGGGTGGGGCATGTGGGGAAGAATGGGTCAGAGAATAACTCTTAAGAGTTGATTGCCGGGCGGGCGGGCAGTGGGTGGTAGCTCATGTCTTTATCCCAGCACTCGGGTAGCAAAAGCAGGCAGATCTCTGTGAGTTCGAGGCCAACCTGGTCTACAAGAGCTCCAAAGCAACACAAAGAAACCCGGCCTCGAAAAAAAACAAACAAAAAAAAAGTTGTTTGCCTCCTTCTACTATGGAATCCAGGACTGAACTCAAGTTAGCAGGTTTATACTTTACCCACCTTGCTGGCACAAGATTCCTAAATGTTCTTAAACATTTTCTTTAACTTTGGTTCCATCTGCTATTCTGAGCTCTGAAATATGCCTTTTGTCTTTTTAACTGTTTTGGTTTTTTTTGTTTTTTTGTTTTTTTTTTTTTTTTGGAGACAGGGTTTCTCTGTAGCTTTGGAGCCTGTCCTGGAACTAGCTCTTGTAGACCAGGCTGGCCTCGAACTCACAGAGATCTGCCTGCCTCTGCCTCCTGAGTGCTGGGATTAAAGGCATGCGCCACCCCCGCCCAGCCAACTGTTTTTATTGTATAAGCTACATTAAAAGATAAACCTTGCAGGACTGGGGAAATGTCTCAGTGGTTCAGAGCATATGCTGTTCTTCCAGAGGACCCAGGTTTGATTCCAAGCAATCACACAGCTGCTCACAACATCCATAACTCCAGCTCCAGGTGATATGAGGCCCTTTTCCTTCATCAATAAACACCAGGCATACACAAAGTATATAGATACACTTGCAGGTGAGACACCCATAAAATAATAAAATAAATAAATCTTGCCTACATGACAATGTTTTGCTGAAATCTAATATTCTGACAATTTAGTACATGAAGATAAATTTTCAGATATTTCACTATGAATGCTTAGCTCTTTGGTTATTTTGAATGTCAACTTTTTTTTTTCTTTTTGGTTTTTCGAGACAGGGTTTCTCTGTAGCTTTGGAGCCTGTCCTGGAACTAGCTCTGTAGACCAGGCTGGTCTCTGCCTCCCAAGTGCTGGGATTAAAGGCGTGCGCCACCACCGGCCGGCTGAATGTCAACTTTTATACAGTCACAGTGGTTGTTTCAGCCCTTTAGTTGTAAGCAAAGTAGGAGGCATCAGAACTACACATTATCACTTCTGTACACTTAAAAGTTCCACCATTTATTACCATAAACCATGACCTGCTTTATTTGCAAAACTCTAAGAACAGACAAGTTAATTTTCTCTTTAAATAAAAAGAAACAAGCTATACTATCCCATAAAACCAAAGAACCATAACAAATCAATAAATCTTTCTTTTAGTATACAATTTGACTTATCTTAATTTTAAAAATATGTGAATGATATTTTCTTTATTATCCAAGAAGGAAGTGCATAGTTCTATGGATCCACTTGGGAGTCAATTCCCAATTGTTCTTTAAACCTTTATTTCTTAAATTTTTTAATTTTCACCTTACTATTAAGGTAAAAAAACAGTTCCAATTCACTGAAATATATACAAATTACTGGATATATAGCTACAATGCTAACCACTCTAAGTGTGAAACTTACATCCAAAGGTCGGGAAGGTATTTTCAGCTTGGTGAGATGTGCTTTGCTGCTGGGCTTCAGCTCAGTCATGTTATTACCATGAGACTGGCTGCTGTAGTGCTCAGAGGTCAGCTTTGGTTCCACAGACTCTTGTCCATCCATGGGCCTTACATAGGCAGTGGGTTTCTGTAACATTGAACTAGATTTGGACATCAAAGAAGGTGGGAAAGACTGATTTGAATGCTGCCCACTTGAAAAAGGGACACGGGAAGGAGAATCCCAGGTGGCATCAGGGTCCCGAGGTGATTTGGAGCGCTGATGTTCCTTGCTATGGTGATCATTCCCATGAGACCTGGAATGACTAGAACTTAATGAAGAAACAGCCTGGGGTTTTCCAGGGCTTGAGGATCGTGATTTGGAATGCTCTGACCCATGCTGGCCTTTCTTCCGGCTACTGCTATATGAGTCGCGGTCATGTCTCTGACCACTACTACTAGTGCCACTACCACCTGCACTGGTCCGCTGGCTACTGTGTCCACTCTGCAAGCCAGAGGACCGTTTCTGAGACTGAGAAGTGCTGGGTGCGGGTCCTACAGGAGTCCATTTGTTACTCTGATGAGAGCCTCCGTGTCTCTGTTCAAAAAAATTTGGGTTTGCTTTTTCGTCTGTTGTGGTTGGTACTGCAGGCTTGGGAATTGCAACAAGCTTTGGTATAGATCTGTCTCCTATATAATCCTTCATCTCATCGTAGTTTCCAAGCATACTCTGAATACGACTTGATAACTTATCTTCTTTGCTAGTCTACAAAAAAAAGAAAAGAAAAATATACTGTTAGTATAATTTGGAATAAAATATTCTTTCAAACTCATTTTATAACCCTCAATCAGAAGAGGTGATTTTAAAGATAGGTCTCACTTTTTATCTTAAAATAAACATCTACATCTATAAATATACACCAAATACACACACAAAACAAACAAACAATAAAACTAGATCCTCTCACAGTCTAGGTGAGCAATGACTCTACCACGCACTCTTAGTCCAGATAAATATTTCTCTCTCTCTCTTTTTTTTTTTTTTTTTTTTTGGTTTTTCGAGACAGGGTTTCTCAGTAGCTTTGGAGCCTGGCCTGGAACTAGCTCTTGTAGACCAGGCTGGCCTCGAAATCACAGAGAACCGCCTGTCTCTGCTCCCGAGTGCTGGGATTAAAGGCGTGCGCCACCACTGCCCGGCCAGATAAATAATTCTCATAGTGAAAAAAATTTATTGAATGTATCTGAGGGAAAAAAATAAAGTATATGAAAATAACCATGCTAAAATACAAAAGAGAATCTACAGATTACATTAAAAAGAAATCAAGACTAAATAATCAGGGCTGGGATGCAGCTCAGGTTGAAGTGTTTGGATGGCATGCATGAAGCCCTGTGTTCAACCCCTAGCAACACATAAACCGACTTGGTGACGTATTCCCGGCACAAGGGAGGATCACAAGTTCAAAGTCATCCTTGGCCACTTAGTGAGTTTTAGGCCTGGAAAACCTAAGACATTATCTTAAAAAAGAAATTCCCAGCCAGGTGGTGGTGGTGCACACCTTTGATCCCAGCACTCGGGAGGCAGAGGTAGGTGGATCTCTGTGAGTTCTAGGCCAACCTAGTTTACAAGAGCTAGTTCCAGGACAGGCCCCAAAGCTACAGAGAAACCCTGTCTTGAAAAAAAAGAAAGAAAGAAAGAAAGAAAGAAAGAAAGAAAGAAAGAAAGAAAGAAAGAAGAAAGAAAGAAAGAAAAGAAAAGAAAAAAAAAAGAAATTCCCAAAGAATCAATAAAAAATAAATAAAAATAAAAAAGGAAAACAAAAAACCCCACCTGAACTACCACTATTTATTTTGAGATTGGGAAACATTAATGATAACTTTGTATTGTTTGAAAATCTGTCTGATCTTCTTAAAGAATCAAGATAAAAATATGGCTGTTCACAGAAAACATCAATATCGGAAAACAAGTTTGATTCATTATTTTTTTATTGTGAAATGAACAGTAGCATGATTCACAGATTCTGGACTTTAAATGTTAACAACCATTGAAACCCAAAGACAAACGAAATGCTAGAAAGACATGTCACCACTAAAGCTACCTTAGAGTCATGAGAATTGGCACTCTTCAGTGTTCTTTTTTTGTAATCTCAAATCAAGAACAATGATAGTAATTAAAAATAGCAATTGGGCTCAGTGATTAAGGGCACTTGGCTGCTCTTCCAAAGAACTAAAGTTCAACTTCCAGCACCCACACAGCGGCTTACAACTGTCTGTAACTGTTGTCCCAGATGATCTGATGCCCTCTTCTGACTTCTTCCAGCACTGCACACATGCAGTACACAGACAAACAGACATCTAAGCATTCATACACATAAAATAAAAACAAAATAAACAATTTTTTAAAAAAATTAAAATAGTAATTGATTCAATTTATTTCTCTTAATTTTTAAAAAGATTTATTCATGGACTGGAGAGATGGCTCCGAGGCTAAGAGCACTGGCTGCTCTTCCAGAGGTCCTGAGTTCAATCCCCAGCAACCACATAGTGGCTCACAACTGTAATGAGATCTGATGCCCTCTTCAGAACTGCAAGGACACATGCAGTCATGACACTGTATGCATAATAAATAAATAAATCTAAAAAGAAAAAATTTATGTATAGTGGAGCAAGGTGGCAAAATATGTTTAATCCCTGCACTCAGGAGGCAGAGGCAGGTGGATCTGTGTGAGTTTGAGGCCAGCCTGGTCTACAGAGTGAGTTCCAGGACAGCCAGAGCTATGTAAAGAGACATCGTCTCAAAAAACTTTTTTTTTTTTTTTTTGGTTTTTCGAGACAGAGTTTCTCTATGTAACAACCCTCGTTCTGAAACTCACTTTGTAGAGCAGACTGACCTTGATTGAATTCACAGAGTTCTGCCTGCCTCCTGAATGCTGAGGTTAAAGGTATGTACTACCACTTCCTGGCTCAAAAAAACTTTTTAAAAAATTATTCATTTATTCATTTTATGTGTTTTGTCTACATGTATACATGTGCACCACATGTTTGTATGGTGTCTGCAGAAGTCATAAAAGAGCAAGATGCCCTAAAACTGGTGTTATACATGGTTATCAACCTCCATGTGGGTGCTGGTAATTGAACCTGTGTCCCCTAAAGAGCAACAAATGCTCTTAACTACTGAGCCATTTCTTCAGCCCCTTATTCAATTTATTAAATGCCTCCAACAACACGTTCCAATGTAACTGATAATGATTAAATACATTAGAAGAAATGTCAGAGAATTTAATCTATAATAACGGAAAGACATAAAAATAAGAAACAGCCCAGGCGGTGGTGACACACGCCTTTAATTCCAGCACTCAGGAGGCAGAGGCAGGTCGATCTCTGTGAGTTTGAGGCCAGCCTGGTCCACAGAGTGAGTTCCAGGACAGGCCCCAAAGCTACAGAGAAACCCTGTCTCAAAGAACCAAATGAGAAAAAATAAATAAATAAACAAGCATTCCAACCAACGAAACTTAATAAACAAACAAATGGCAAGAAACAGGGAGAAACACAGCATCTGTGAAAGTCATCTTTGATTGATGTTATAACCAAAGAATACAGACTACCTAATAAACAATAAGTAATGTAGACTCACTGACAAAAAATATTCTTTTGAGACAGGGTTTCTCTAGGTAGTCTCACCTAGCCTTGAACTCAGTGATCCAGCCTGCCCTGCCTCCCATACTGCTTCAAGTAAAAGCAGGTACTGAGCTGAAGAGATGGCTCAGTGGTTAAAAGCATGAATGTACTATTCTTCCAGAAGACCTGAGTTCCCAGCACCCATGTTGGGTGGCTCAAAGCTGCCTGTAACTTCAGGTGCAGGGCACCAGACATCCTCTTCTGGCCTCTACAAAGATCTATCAGTGTGCGCATCATAAAAACAGTCATAAAAACAAATTTTAAAAAGCCTAAAAGCTGGGCAGTGGTGGAGCACAAATTTAATTCCAGAAATCGGGAGGCAGAGGCAGGCAGATCGCTCTGAGTTCAAGATCATCCTGGTCTACAGAGTGAGTAGTTCCAGGATAGGCTCCAAAGCTACACAGAGAAACCCTGTCTCAAAAAAACAAAAACAAACAAACTAAAAGCACAAATGTCATATAAGTGAAGTAAAATAAAACACTGAAAGAAAGATAACTTACAACTTTATATGGCTCAGCAAATAGAGGAGAGCTAGGTGGGAAGGCGTCTTCACCCTGCTGAATTTCCTGATTCCGCCTTTCCCGTTCTTTCATGCGCAGCACATTCCGGTCTTCACGGTTCATGTTGCTATGAGGAGAAGTACAATTTTTACATCACAAAAATAAAAATATCATAGTCTGTACTGACTGCCAACGCAACACTCCAAATGGAGATTTCAACTTCTTTCTACTTCTGGTCATTTACCAGACATTTGTGCTGAAGCTGGATTCTGGCACTGATTTTAGCAACTAACAGCATCACCATCTTCCACATCCACCCAGAAAGAAAACATTAGCTAGAATATGAGAAACCACTACTCCACCAAAACAACTTTTTTTTTTTCTGGGAATTGAACATAGAGCCTCATACATTCTAGGCAAGCATTCTTCTACTCCACTGCCCCAAATATGAGAATTTTCCAAGTACTCTGCTACCTGAAAGTCAGTTAAAATTTGTATATTCAAAGGGAAAGGACTACGTAAACCCATTTTTCAGTGTTTCCTCTTCACAATGCTAGCTGGTAATATCGTTGATGGAATATAACCCACTCCCATCTACCACCCAGACTCCATGTCCAGTCCTTTTCTCTACTTTGCATCTACCTTATCTTGATTTCTTTTTGTCCCAAACACAGCTTCCTTGATGTCCATCGTTACTGCAGTCTGACCTCAGATTTGCTGTTGTTCTAGATTCCCTAAAAAACGACATTTCTGCTCTAAATATATTAATATTTCAATTAATGCCTCAATAACTGGCAAACTGAGGCTTTATAGTGATAGAATCTAAAATTAATATGTGTTAGTAAGTGTAACTAAAAACTATTAAAAAGGAAAAAGTATCTGGAGTCAAAGGGAAAATGGGCATGTTATTTCTGCAATCATAACAATACTATAGTGTCACTAGTACTATATTGTCAAAAGGAATGGCTTATTTATAACAGCAGAGATTTTTCTCTGCATAAACAATAAATAAAAGAAGCTGGAAAATGCTAAGTAAGTGGTATCAGGACCACTGCGGCTCCTTTCCCTGAAGCTGAATATAGATTATACCTCTATCTTGGTTATGTTTCAGAGACAAACACAGAGACAGACCAACCAAAGAGGGAAATTAGTATGTATCTGTGGAACTTATTTTAAAACAAATAAGGAAATATAAATCAAGCTGGGCAATGATAACACACACCTTTAATCCTAGTATATGGAGACAGAAGTAGGCAGATCTCTGAATTTGAGGCCAGCCTGGTCTCCAGAGCATAAGGATAACCAAGTCTACACAGAGAACCCTAGCTTGAAAAACAAAACAAAAAAGAAAACAGAGGTCAATCAGACCAAAAAAAGCACATCATTTAAGATGAGCAGTAGAACCAACATATTCTTGGGAATGTACTGAAGAGAAGGCTCTGTGATTAAGAACACTTGCTTTTTTTTTTTTTTTTTTGGTTTTTCAAGACAGGGTTTCTCTGTGGCTTTGGAGCCTGTCTTGGAACTAGCTCTGTAGACCAGGTTGGTCTCGAACTCACAGAGATCCGCTTGCCTCTGCCTCCCGAGTGCTGGGATTAAAAGTGTGCGCCACCACCGCCTGGCCATACTTGCTGTTCTTACAGAGGTCCAAGATTCCCACATGAAGTTTCACAAATGTCCTTAATTCCAGCTCAGGGGATCTGGCACCCTCTTATGGCCTCCTCAGGCACCAAACATGCATGGAATGTACATACATATACACAAGCAAAACATTCACAACAATAATGGACAGAGAGATTGAGATTCTAAGTGTTTGAAATGTGTATTCAAGTTGTTTCTTTTTTTCCCCAGACTAAATGTGAGATTTATTACTGAACACAGGGCTAAACACTTGTCCAGGGAATCACAAGTGGGGATGTATTTGACCCCACAGACATCAAGAATGAGCAGCTTCTCAGTGACCATGTCTTCAAACTCATCTGCATTAAACTTGAAGCCTCACTTCTGTGGGATGTGGATCTTCTGGCAGCCAGGGAACCTCAAAGCCTCTCTCTCTACTCAGAGCCTCAATTACATGTTCCTTATTTTGCAGCTTGGTATGAATGGACATGACAGCCTGGCCAATGTGAACCTTGGTGTCACTGTGCCCTGGGGCTTCATAAAGGCACCACACATACCTGTCTGGAGCATATCAGCCCCAGCACAGGAGGACAACATCTAGTGGATTCGGATGACATAGAAAGGGTAGAGTCTCACAGCAAGATGAAAGCTGTCCTTTCCAAAACTCTTTATCATGTATTGGCACAAATACAGGCAGTCTCCAGGAATTAAGAGAATTGTTCATCTGACACCATCTGGCCACAAATTGAAAATTCATCAACTTTTGCCTTCTTCTGCCCCAAATCAAAGATGTAGATCTTAGCATCAAGAACACCTCCATAGAAGTGAAACTTTGGGTACAGCTTGTTGCTTTGTTTTGGTGTTGTCTGTGCTCTTGAGTTCTAGTGCACTGGTATGCCATGGCATATGTGTGGGAGTTAGAGTAGAATTTATGGGAGTCAGTTCCCTCCTATTGTGTGGGTTCCAGAGATTAAAGTGTCAGGCTTGGCAGTATGAGCTACTTTCCCACTGAGCCATCTCCCTGATGGCTTGTTGTTTATTATGTGTATAACTATTTAGTGTGGCTAAGATATAACCTACAGCAGTACAAAGAAACACTATTGGCAAACTGGGCGGTGGTACACACCTTTAATCCCAGCATTCGGGAGGCAGAGGCAGATGAATCTCTATGAGTTTGAGGAGAGCCTGGTCTACAGAGGGTGTTCCAAGATAGCCAGAGCTACACAGAGAAATCCTCTCTTGAAAAACCATTGAAAAAAAAAAGAAGGAAAAAAAGAAATACTGTTGTGATATATCTGGTTTCCCTAGTGCCTAGCACTCTATAGAACTGACAAATTTGAATATTCCTCTAATGAATATCAAAAGCAGTTGGAGGATAAAAACAAAGAAAACATCCTTTAGCACATTTGGACAGATTAATAAATGTTATCATATTAACAATCAAGTTTCAATTAGGCCTCTTGAATTATGGTACTACCAAAATACAAAGCTATTTAGAGCCTAAGGGGCTTGTTAACTACCGATTTCCTAAATTCAAATTCCAAAAGATGATCCTGCGATGGAAATCACAGAGTGCATCTCATCATGCTTAAAGCTTGGAGTTGAATTCCCATCACCAAAAACAAAAACCCTAAAAGGTCAAGAAATGTAAAAAAATATGTCTCAATGTTATATATTAAACAGCATTAAAATATTTCAAAGAACATTAAGGAAAAACACCTGTTTTTCTTTATAAAGAAAGGAATTATTGCCAGGTAGTGATGGTGCAAGCCTTTAATCCCAGCACTCGGGAGGCAGAGTCAGACAGATCTCTGTGAGTTTGAGGCCAGCCTAGTTTACAAGAGTTAGTTCCAGGAAACAAGTGCCACCGGAAGCAAAAACCAGGAGCAAATCCAGCCCTGGGAGCCAACCCAGTCCTGGGACACTGGCAGACCAGGATAGGGCCAACGACCTGACTGAGAGTCCGTGACCTCCACCAGAACCAGAGTGGGACTGAACCAGTTACCTAAGACAAAGAGAAAACAAGCTCCACCAGGAGCAGAAGCCAGGCGTCCCCTCTGGTACACAAGCAGATCAGGACTGAACCAGTGACCAGATCCAGAGTCAGCGATTGCCACCAGAACAGGTCTAACTCCAAGCCAGGGACTTCTGCAAGAGGAGATCCAGACCAAGATTTACAGAAACAGATCAAAGCCAGCAGCCTAGACCAAAGTAGGCTTGACACAGCAAACTCCAAGGGAGCAGACCAACACAGGAGCACTGAGCTACCTCCAGGAACAGGAATAACCAACGGGGTAACTAGAACAGTGACACTGACTGTACCACGAAGAATACCATCTTAGCTTTCAATTCACTGACACCTAGAAGATTATTCAACAGAATCTCAGACAGCACCAACCACACCTATTAGAGGAAAAGATGAGTAGAAAAGGTAAGATCACAAGCTACACCACAAAGAGCAACACAATACCAGTGAAACCCAAAGACACTACAAAAGTAAGACATGAACAACCAAATATGGATGACCCAGAAAAAACTGACCTAAAAAAAAAAACAAAAGGGAATATCTAAAATTCTTAAAGATGAAATGATAAATTACCTTAAAGAAATGGAAGAAAAAACAAATAAAAAATTGGAAGATATCAGCAAATCACTTAAAGAAAAGCAAGAAAAAGAACTCATATAAAAGAAACTATTCAGGACTTGAAAACTGAGATAGAAAAAAAAATAAAGAAAACACAAGCTGAAGGAATTATAGAAACAGAAATCATGCGGAAAAAAACAGGAACCACAAATGCAAGTACGAACAACAGAATACAAGAAATGGAAGAGAGAACCGCCAGTGTGGAAGATAAAATAGAGGAAATAGACTCATCAGTTAAAGAAAACATTAAATCTAACAAAAGGTTAACCCAAAATATCAATGAAATATGGGACAACATAAAAAGGCCAAATCTTAGAATAATAGGTATAGAAGAAGGAAAAGAAAGTCAACTCAAAGTCATGGAAAATTTATTTAACAAAAATCATAGAAGAAAACTTTCCCTACCCAAAGAAAGATATGCCTATGAAGATACAAGAAGCTTACAGAACACCAAATAGACTGGATCCAAACAAAAAGTCCTCTTGCCACATAATAATCAAAACACTAAACATACAGAGTAAAGAAAGAATATTAAGAGCTGCAAAGGAAAAAGGCCAAGTAACATATAAAGGTAGATGTATCAGAATTACACCTGACTTCTCAGTGGAGACAATGAAAGCCAGAAGGTCATGGTCAAGCATTATGCAGACATTGAGAGACCATGGATGTCAGCCCAGACTACTATACCCAGCAAAACTGTCGATTACCACAGAAAGACAAAACAAGATATTCCATGACAAATCTAGATTTCACCAATACTTAGCCTCAAACCCAGCCCTACACAAAATACTAGGAGGAAAACTCCAACCCAAGGAAGATGGCTACATCAACAAAAACACAGACAATTGATGATCTCATTACAACAAATCCCGAAGAAGAAAAACGCACAAAATAAAAATACAAATGATGAAAACCAAATTAACAGGAGATAGCAACCAGGGGTCATTAATATCCCTTAATGTAAATGGACTCAACTCACCCATAAAAAGGCACAAGCTAAGAGTTTGGATACAAAAACAGAATCATCCCTCTTCTGCATACAAGAAACGCATCTCAACCTCAAAGACAGACATCGTCTCAAAGTAAAAGGTTGGGAAAAAAATATACCAATCAAATGGACCTAAGAAACAAGCAGGTATAGCTATCCTAATATCTAACAATATAGATTTCAAGCTAAAATCAGTCAAAAGAGACAAAGAAGGACATTTCAAATTAGTCAAAGGAAATCCATCAAGAGGAAATTTCAATACTGAACATCTATGCTCCAAATACAAGGGCACCTTCAGATGTCAAAGAAACACTTCAAAAGCTTAAATCATATATTAAACCGAACACAGTAATAGTGGGAGACTTCAACACTCCCCTCTCACCACTGGATAGGTCAATCAGACAAAAAATGAAAAGAGAATAAGACAACTAACAGATGTTATGACTCAAATGGACTTAACAGACATCTATAGAATAGTCCATCCAAACAGAAAAGAATATACCTTCTCAGGACCTCATGGAACCTTCTCAAAACACTGACCACATACTCGGTAACAAAACAAACCTCAACAAATACAAAAAAATTGGGTCGGGTAGTGGTGGCGTACGCCTTTAATCCCAGCACTCGGGAGGAAGAGGCAGGCGGATCTCTGTGAGTTCGAGGCCAGCCTGGTCTACAAGAGCTAGTTCCAGGACAGGCTCCAAAGCCACAGAGAAACCCTGTCTCGAAAAACAAAAACAAAAAAAAAATTGGAATAAACCAATGTACCTTATCAGATCACAATGCTTTAAAACTAGAAGTCAACAGCAATACCAAATCCAGAAAACCCACAAACACATGGAAATTAAACAATGCTCACCTCAATCGTCAATGGGTCAGGGAAGAAATAAAGGGGGAAATTAAAGACTTCCTAAAATTCAATGAAAATGACCACACAACATACCCCAATTTTTTTTTCTTCCAAAGTCTTTGGAAGGAACAACACACCCAAATTTATGGGACACAATGAAAGCAGTGTTGTTTTTTTTTTTTAAAAAGATTTATTTATTATGTATACAACATTCTGCCTCTATGTATGCCCGCACGCCAGAAGAGGGCACCAGATCTCATTACAGATGGTTGTGAGCCACCATGTGGTTGCTGGGAATCGAACTCAGGACCTCTGGAAGAGCAGCCAGTGCTCTTAACCACTGAGCCATCTCTCCAGCCCCGAAAGCAGTGTTAAGAGGCAAGTACATAGCACTAAATGCTTACATAAAGAAGCTGGAAAAATCCCACACTAGTGAATTAACAGACCATTTGAAAACTTTAGAACCAAAAGAAGCAAACTCAACTAAGAGAACTAGATGGCAGGAAATAATCAAATTGAGAACTGAAATCAACAAAATAGAAACAAAGAAAACAATACAAAGAATCAATGAGACAAAGAGTTGGTTCTTCAAGAAAAATCAACAAAATAGACAAACCTTTATCCAAATTAACCAAAAGGCAGAGACAGAATATCCAAATTAACAAAATCGGAAATGAAAAGGGGGACATAACAACAGACACGAAGGAAATACAGAGGATCATCAGGTCATATTTTGAAAACCTGTACTCCACAAAATTGGAAAATGTAAAGGAAATGGACAACTTTCTGGATAAATATCAATTACCAAAATTAAATCAAGACCAGATAAGCAAATTAAACTGACCTATAACTGCTGAAGAAATAGAAACAGTCATCAAAAGTCTCCCAACCAAAAAAAGCCCAGGACCAGATGGTTTCAGCTCAGAATTCTACAAGACATTCAAAGAGGAACTAATACCAATACTCCTCAAATTATTCCACACAATAGAAACAGAGGAAACATTGCCAAATTCTTTTTATGAGGCTACAATTACCCTGATACTCAAACCACAGAAAGACAATATTAAGAAAGAGAATTACAGACCAATCTCACTCATGAACATTGATGCAAAAATACCGGGGTTCAATTCCCAGCATCCACATGGTAGCTCACTACTGTCTGAAGATCCAGTTGCAGGGGATCTGACACCTTCACACCAATGCACATAAAATAAAAAGTTAAATAAACCATAAAAATAAAAAAATAAACATAAAGCAAAGAAAACCAGCCTACAAACCACAATCCCAGGGATTAGACGACAATTCGAACACTAAGAGAGACTTACATAGATATAATCTACATGGGAAGTAGAAAGTATAAAAAGAAATGATCTCCTGAGTATATTGGGAGCATGGGGACCTTGGGGGAGGTTTGAAGAGAGGAGGGGACTGGCAGGGAGGGGCACAGAGAAAAATGTAGAGCTCAATAAATATCATGGAAAAAAATAAATAAAAAATGGACAATAATAATAATAATAATAATAATAAAGAGTTAGTTCCAGGATAGGATCCAAAGCTACAGAGAAACCCTATCTCGAAAAACAAAAAAGGAATTATTATCACCTTAAAAGAGAATCCTTGGTTGCTAACATTTGTCACCTCTTCTTCTGCCCTCATATTATTGATGGGTTTTAGGCCAATGAAATCTACCCTGAATTACTATTCAGGTTCCCAAACCTTTCTGATTAAACTTAAAACTATCAGAAACAACTGTGGTCTTATATCACTAAATATTCTAAACTATTCAAGAAATAAAGGTCATAAAGAGAACAAATATTATAATCTCCCGGAATTTTATATATTGAATTAATACTATATAAGCCAACTGGATCTAATGGTTACTAAACAACACTTCAACAAAAGAATACAAATTCGTAGCCGGGCAGTGGTGGTGCATGCCTTTAATCCCAGCACTCTGGAGGTAGAAGTAGGCAGATCTCTGAGTTCAAGGCCAGGCTGGTGTACAGATTTCCAGGACAACCAGGGCTACACAGAGAAACCCTGTGTTGAAACAATAAAAAAAAAATTCAAGGGAAATAAGGAAACCCTGTAAGGTAGTGGAAACAAAAACAAAACATACCAAAACTGGTGAGGTTCAGTAAACATTAACTTTAAAAAAGAAAGAATTTGGGGCTGAAAAGATGGTTTAGTAGTTAAGAGTACTTAATACGGGAGAGATGGCTCAGAGGTTAAGAGCACTGACTGCTCTTCCACAGGTCCTGAGTTCAATTCCCAGCAACCACATGGTGGCTCACAACCATCTGTAATGAGATCTGGTGCCCTCTTCTGGCTTTCAGGCATACATGGAGGCTGAACACTGTGTACATAATATAGAAATCTTTGAAAAAAAAAAAAGGAGTACTTAATACTCTTGCAGGGGAACAGAGTTAAATTTGCAGCACATACATCTGGCATCTCACAACCTCCCATAATTCCAATTCCTGGGGCTACAATGCCCTCTTCTGGCCTCTATATGTAACATGTAATGAACTTACAATAAATACACTCAGGTATACATGTACATTCATAAAATATTTTTCATTTAAAAAGAAGAAAAAGATTTTAAACTGGGCATGGTGTAATCCAGCTCAGGACTTTAAAAAAAAAAAAGAAATATAGAAAACAGTTATGTATCTTTGTCACTTTTTTTTTTACAATTTTGATATCATTTATTGTAGCTGATTGTTTCTGTTGTTTCATTATCTTTTTATCTCTTCAAATTTTGATAATGTTAGAATTTTTGTGAAATGTTGGTAAATGAATCTACCACCATGATCTTGAAGAAACAGGATACAGCCTGGTGGTAAGGGCCAGAATGTGCTAGGTTTGATCCCCTGTACCACAAAAAGACAGGCAACTTATACTGAATACTTTGAATATCACGAAATACAACTTAAGCCATTTTTTCTCTATGGTTCTCTACCAAAGTAACTCAGTAATAGTATTATTTGAACCAAGACTTGACTAGTGCAACTAGATAATAATCATTCTGCCATTCCTAAAAGCAAGAAGAAGAGGAGGAAGAAGAGAAAGAGGCAGAAGAGGGGGAGGAAGAGGAGGAGAAAGAAGAACAAGAGAAGGAGGATGAAGAGGAAGAAGAAGAAAAAGAGGAAGAGGGAGAAGAAGAAGAGGAAGAGGGAGAAGAAGAGGAAGAGGGAGAAGAAGAAGAAGAGGAGGAGGAGGAGGAAGGAGCCGTAACATTTGGAGTAGAAGGAGTGAGAGAAATAAACAATCCATTCGTGGCAAGTTGACAAGAACACAAAAATCCACAAAGCACAGCTGAATAGCAAATGTGTTAAAATTTCAACTTTTCATCTTTAATAATACATTTACTGTAGTAATATAGAAAACATACACTGAAAGTTTTTAAATAATTTTTTAAATTTTATTTTATGTGCATTGGTGTAGGGGTGTCAGATCACCTGGAACTGGAGTGACAGACAGTTGTGAGCACCATGTTGTTGCTGGGAATTGAACCCAGGTTCTCTGAAAGAGTAACCAGTGCTCTTAACCTCTGAGCCATCTCTCCAGCCTTTGAAAGTTTTTTTTTAAAATAATTTATTTGTATAGTGTTTTGCCTACAAGTATGTCTGTGTGAGGGTGTTGGATTCCCTGAAACAGGAGTTACAGACAGTTGTGAATCGCCACGTGGGTGCTGGGAATTGAACCCGGGTCTTCTGGAAAGTAGAAAGTGCTCTTAACCACACTTTTCTAATGGTGTGAAGAGACACCATTACCAAGAAAACTTACAAAAGAAAGCATTTATGGATTCATGGTTCCAGAAGGTTAGAGTCCAGGTGGGAAACATGGTAGCAGGAATGCAGGCATGGGGCTGAGGAAGCAGCTGAGAGCTTATATCTCTAGCCACAAGCAGGAGGCAGAGTGCTAATTGGAACTGGCTTGGGCATTTGAATCCTCAAAAACCGCCTCCAGTGACACACCTTCTCCATAAGGCCATACATCCTGATCCTTCCCAAACAGTTCCACCAACTGGGGACCAAGCATACAAACATGTAAGTCTATGGGGACCATTCTCATTCAAATCACTAAAGTGATTAAGCAATAGAGGAACTTGTGTTCCTTGTATATTGCTGTGAGGATACACAAATGGAACAGCTACTATGGAAAAAATGTTTAGTGATTCCCTCAAAACCTTTAGTATAGGTGCTGGAGAGATGGCTCAACCATTAAGAGCACTAATTGCTCTTCCAGAGGACCCAGGTTCAATTCCCAGCACCCATACAGCAGCTAACAACTGTCTGTAACTCCAATCCCAGGAGAGCCAATCTCTTTTCTTGCCACTGCATACACAAGATGCATATATACATTTAGGCCAACATATAAAAGTATCTTTAAAAAAACAACAAAACTTTAAATATCAGGGGGGTAAGAGAGATAGCTCAATGCTTAAGAATATTTAATTGCTCTTGTAGAGGACCCAGGTTCAGGTCACAGAACTCATATGATAGATCACAACCAGTCCTAACTTCAAGTTCATGGGATCCAATCCCTCTTCTGACCCCCATGGATATAAGCACAGATTGTGGTACATATGCATACATACATGTAAAATACTCATACACAAAAAAAAATAATAACTTTTAAAAATTAAAAACCTTTAACAGAGAATTACCAAATGATTTTACTTCTAGGTATACACTCTAAAAAATGGAAAGTAGGAACTCAGATCCTTGAACACCAACATTCAAAGAAGCATCATTTACAATACACCAAAGACGGAAACAAGGTGTTGCATCAGCACTCAGATAAGCAAACTGTGATATATAAATATAACAAATATACTCTTCGGCCATGAAGGTGAATGAAATTCTGCTACATACTACAACAAAGATGATCCCTGGAAACATTAGGCTATGTGAAATAAGCCAAACTCTGAAGGTCACATATTATATAATTCCAATTAATGAGATACCTAGAATGGACAAATTCACAGAAAACAGAAGAAGTAAGAACAATGGGAAAATGCTGTTTTTAAAAGATAATTAGGGGCTAGAGAGATGGCTCAGTGGTTAAGAGCACTGACTGCTCTTCCAGAGGACCCGGGTTTGATTCCAGCACCCACATGGCAGCTCACAACTGTCTGAAGATCCAGTTGCAAGGGATCTGACACCTTCACACCAATGCACATAAAATAAAGTTAAATAAACCATAAAAATATAAAAAAAAAAAGAAAGTTACGCTTGAAAAATAAACTTGGGAAAAAAATTCCTCAGGTAATGGAAGTCAGAGGAATGAACACATCCACAAGCCGGTCAATACATATAGAAAAAAAAAGATAATTAATTTTATTTTTATTTTATGTGCATTGGTATTTTTGCCTGTTTGTATGTCTGTGTGAAGGTGTCAGATCTTGGAGCTACGGAGAGTTGATAGCTCCTTTGTGGGTGCTAGGAATTGAATCCAAGTCCTCTGGAAAAGTAGTCAGTGCCATCTCTCCAACCCTAGGAAAATATCATTTTATAATCTTTCAAATTTTTTTATTATTATTATTTTATGTTCATTGGTGTGAGGGTCAGATGCCCTGGAACTGGATTTATAGACAGTTGTGAGCTGCCATGTGGGTGCTGGGATTTGAACTCAGGACCTCTGGAAGAGCAGTCAGTGCTCTTACCCGCTGAGCCATCTCTCCAGCCAATCTTTCAAATTTTTTGTTTGGGATGATGAAAAAGTTCTAGAAAAGGACAGTGTTGGTGGTTGTACATGCTGTAAATAGGCCATGAACTATATACATAAAATGATTAAAATAATAAAATTTTTATGTTATGTGTATTTTTCCATAATTAAGAAAAATCCAACAAGGGTAAATATGAACCAAATACTTTGTGTACATGTATGAAACTACCAGAGAATAAAATTTCAAAATTACATATATTTTTTTTATATGTATATGCATGTGGTTATGTGAGTTTATGTGCCCACATGCATACAGGATTCTGTGGAGCAGATGAGGGCATTGAATCCCCTGGAACTAGAATTACTAGTTGGTTGAAAGATGCCATGCAGGTGCTGGGAATTAAATCTGGGTCCTCTGGAAGAGTAGCCAGTGTTCTTAACCTCTGACCTATCACTGTAGCCCCCAAAATAATTTTTTAACTGAAAAGAACCCAAGAAGCATATGGTAAAAATAAATATTGAAATATTCGTTTCCAATGAATCAGAAATAATCTATTTTGTTTACAAATAATGACATAAGATTTGCAAATTTTAAAAATTTTAAGTTAAATTTTCAAAACAGTTTTCTTTAAAAAAAAAAAAATGCTGGCCAGGCACAGTGGTACCAGCCTTTTAATCCCAGTACTTGGGAGGCAGAAGCAGGTGGAGCTCTGTGAGTTTAGCTGGCATGGTAAAAAGTTTCATGACAGTTGGGGTTATATAGAGAAACCCTGTCTCTAGATAGACAGACAGACAGACAGATAGATACATAGATTAAATGTTACTTAACATGACCCTTTCAAGTGAAACTCAGAATCTGTTATGCTTCCACCCCCATTACTATCTCATAGCAATATTCCTACTAAAAATAGGGCGATTCAATTACCAGATTATTGATGGTTTAAATTCCAAAAGTCAAAAATGAGAATTAAGCTGATATTTCAATTAATTTCAAACAGCTACTCGACTTTAACTTCACCACAAAGCACTAAGTTAAAGCACAAAGCCTCAAGGACCCAGAAACCCCTCTTGGCCTCATTTGCAGGATTTCTCTACCCATGAGAACTTGTGAAGAGATTGCTTCCTACCAAAGAAGGAAACAAAGACTACACACCTGGAGATCAAAGATAAACTAACAAAACATCAGGTCCCAAGACAGTGTTTTGTACAGAAGGGCTCTTGTCCAAAATGCAGTGCTGAGAAAATGGAGTTTATAGTTTCTTTGATTTTCACAGTGCCAGGGACCTAACTTATGTTTCAGTTATATTGAGCTTTACCACTAGTCTCTCATCTTCACATGTAAAACGCAGCAAAAATTATAACAAAGATAAGGATTCCATAGCATTTTTGCTGTTGTATGTGTTGTACTTGTTTATGTAAATATGTGCCTGTGCGCTTATGGAGGTCAGAGGTCAATTTTGGGTGTCTTCTTCAATCACTTTTACCTTATTTTTTGAGCCAGGATCTCTCACCGAACAGAGGAGCTCCAGAGATCAGCCTCCTCTCTGCCTTCCCCAATCAAGGTGAACTTTTCTGAGTTATCTCCTTAGCCTGTCATTTTTATTTTCTTAATCAAAAGCAACTTTCTTTTTCTTCTTTTTTTTTCTTTTCTTTTTCTTTCTTTTCCTTTTTTTATAATCAAGGACTCATGAAATCCAGGCTGTGCTCAAATGGCTATGGAGCTCAGGATGACCTTGAAATCCTCTTGGCTCCACTTCCCAAGTGCTGGGAAAACAGATTTATACAACCATGCCTACCTCTTAATCAAATTTCTGTGTCACCTCAAATTCCTATTATCCTGACTCATAAATAAATCTCAACCAGGTTCTCAAATCTTCCTAAAAGTGGTAGTCTTTCTCTTTCCGATTTCAAAAAGTATCCCATTGAGTCCTATGACTTTCTTTGATCCTAATTTATTCCACAAATAACTTTCTGTTACGGGACAAGGATTGAGAAACAGAATATTAAAAATAAAAGACAGGGGCAGGTGTGGTGTCAAACACCTTTAATGCCAGCACACTGGAGGCAGAAGCAGGTAGATTTCTGAATTTCAGGTTAGCCTGATCTACAGAGCCAGCTCCAGGACAGCCATGTCTACATAAAGAAACCCTGTGCTGTAAAACAAAACAAGAACAACAACAACAAAATTAGAACTATAGTTTCTACGCCGGGCACTGGTGGCGCACGCATTTAATCCCAGCGCTTGGGAGGCAGAGGCAGGCAGATCTCTGCTCCAAAAGCTACAGAAAAACCCTGTCTTGAAAAACCAAAAACAAACAAACAAAAAAAAAAACAAACAAAATATGGTTTCTTATCACCTAAATATCAGTTCTCAAAATGCCATCATCTGAACCTATTCTCTTTTTTTCTACTGGTTACAAAGTAAAAAAATAGTTCTTCCTCTCAAAGAACACTCTCCCCCACTTTGCTATCTTCTGGATCTTCACCAGTTCTTGCCATCTCTGAATTAACTTCAACTTCTTTTTCTCTAATAAAACCTTAATCCTATCCATCAGCATTCAAATACCTTTTATAAAAGGTCAGAGTAGGGCTGGAGAGATGGCTCAGCGGTTAAGAGCACTGACTGCTCTTCCAGAGGTCCGGAGTTCAATTCCCAGCAACCACATGGTAGCTCACAACCACCTATAATGACCTGGTGCCCTCTTCTGGCCTATAAGCAGGATACTGTAAAAATAAATAAATCTTAAGAAAAAAATAAATAAAAGGTCAGAGTAATACATAATGGTGGTATACCATTTAATCTGAGCACTGGAGAGCCAGAGGCAGGCAAATCTCGATGAGTTCAAGGCCAGTCTGGTTTATATAGAGAACTCCAGATCAGCCAGGGCTACATACAGAGGGATCTTGTCTCAAAAGCCAAAGCAAAAGAAAAAGGCTGTCTCGTTTGAGAATTTGTAACATATATATCTGCAGTTACTTAGGAGGTAGAAGCAGGACGATCAAGTTCTAAACCTGAGACCTTGTCTCACAAGAAAGTCAAACAGAAAACACAACATCCTTTCATGAGACAGCAGGGATACAAGGAACATACCTAAACATAATTAAGGCAATATACAGCAAGCCAACAGCCAACATCAAACTAAATGGAGAGAAACTCCCAGCGATTCCACTGAAATCAGGAACAAGACAAGGTTGTCCACTCTCTCCATACCTATTCAATATAGCTCTTGAGGTCCTAGCTAGAGCAAAAAGACACCAAAGAGAGATCAAGGGAATACAAATTGGAAAAGAAGAAGTCAAACTCTCACTGTTTGCTGATGATATGATAGTTTACATAAGTGATTCAAAAAATTCTACCAAAGAACTTCTACAACTCATAAACACATTCAGCAATGTAGCAGGATACAAGATTAACTCAAAAAAAATCAGTAGCCCTCCTGTACACAGATGATAAAAGGACTGAGGAAGAAATCAGAGAATCAACACCCTTCACAATAGCCACAAACGGCATAAAATATCTTGGAGTAACTCTAACCAAACAAGTGGAAGACTTGTATGACAAGAACTTTAAATCTTTGAGGAAAGAAATTGAAGAAGACACCAGAAAAATGGAAAGACCTCCCATGCTCTTGGGTAGGCAGAATTAATATAATAAAAATGGCAATCCTACCGAAAGCAATCTACAGATTCAACGCAATGCCCATCAAAATCCCAACAAAATTCTTCAAAGACCTTGAAAGAACGGTACTCAACTTCATTTGGAAAAGCAAAAACCCCAGGATAGCCAAAACAATCCTGGGCAACAAAAGAACGTCTGGAGGCATCACAATCCCTGACTTCAAACTATACTACAGAGCTACAGTACTAAAAACAGCCTGGTACTGGCATAAGAACAGACAGGAGGACCAGTGGAACCGAATAGAAGACCCGGATATCAATCCACACATCTTCGAACACCTGATATTTGATAAAGAAGCAAAAAATATCAAATGGAAAAAAGAAAGCATATTCAAC
>PVIU01011634.1:0-16315 GCA_004026605.1 Ondatra zibethicus
CTCTGAGATTCCATCTTACACCTGTAAGAATGGCCAAGATCAAAAACACTGATGACAACTTATGCTGGAGAGGCTGTGGAGAAAAGGGAACACTTCTGCATTGCTGGTGGGAATGCAAGCTGGTACAACCCCTATGGATGTCAGTGTGGCGATTTCTCAGAAAATTAGGAAACAACCTTCCTCAAGACCCAGTAATAGCCCTTTTGGGCATATATCCAAAGGATGCTCAATTGTGCCACAAGGACATGTGCTCAACTATGTTCATAGCAGCTTTATTTGTCATAGCCAGAAACTGGAAACAACCTAAATGCACCCTTGATTGAAGAATGGATAAAAAAAAATGTGGTACATTTACACAATGGAGTACTACATAGCAGAAAAAAATAACGACAGCCTAAATTTTGCAGGAAAATGGATGGAACTAGAAAGCATTATTTTGAGTGAGGTAACCCAGACAAAGAAAGACAGTTATCACATGTACTCACTCATAGGTGGTTTTTAAACATAAGGCAAAGAAAACCATCTTACAAACCAAATCCCAGAGAATTTAGACAACAATACAGACACTAAGAGAGACTTACATAGATATAGTCTATGTGGGAAGTAGAACGTATAAAAAGACAAGATCTCCTGAATAAATTGGGAGCATGGGGACCTTGGGGGAGGGTTGAGGGAGGGAGGTGTGTGGCAGGGAGGGGAGCAGAGAAAAATAAAAAAAAAGAAAAGAAAAACAAACAAACAAACAAAAAAGAATCAACAGCAGGAGATGCTTGGCTCTTTTGAATTTGGAAATCATAGAATACGCCTGAAAAGACCAAGGAGCAATTCTTTGCCTAGAGGTATCATATGGAAGAAAAACCACTTCAAATCATGATAGCAGTGTGTGATATCAATTTTACCTTTCTGATTGCTGGACATACGAAGTTACAATCTATATCATATTAGCCACATTGTTCATGTCAATTTTTATACCAACACAAAAAAATAATAAACTGAGAAAGTCTTTGCCAGAGTGGTTATTTCTCCACCTTTCTGAAATTCAGAAGAACAGTATGATGAATCTGGTTCTGGATTTCTTTGGTTCTTAATATTTTGAACTATCTTAAATATATATAACCATTGAGAAGTCACCAGTATCATCTTCTGAAACTGCTTTCCTTTTGTGATAAAAAGCTCAGCCTGTGACTGCTCATTTGTTTGCCCTAAACCTGTAACACATAAGGAAAGATATTAAAGGGTCATAGCCTTAGGAAGGTTGAGAACCCCTTATGTAACATCAGATCTGTTCTTGGAGTTGTTTTTCTGTTTAACAGCTAGAGAATCTCTCCAAGACTATCTTAAGTCTCCCTAATTTTTCCTCTACCATTTCAAATGACTCCATGCTTTTACCATTCTTTTTCATAGTCTATACCGTAACTTTTTTCTTCAATATATTTATCTAACTATTATGTTTATTTGGAAATGATTGTTTCATTTTCTTCTTTTAATGTATTAAACATGTTTTGGTATGTAGTGATATTTCATTTGTGTTTTAATAAATAAAGCTTGCCTGAAGATCAGTGAGTAAAACAGCCACACTGATCAGTCTTACAGACCAAGCAGTGGTGACACACACCTCAAATCCCAGTAGCCACACTAGTTTGCCATAGATATCAGGTGGTAATGCTATATGCCTTATATTAGAACAAGAGAGGAATATAAAAAGGGATGAGACTACTCTCACAGTCTCATTCTGAAATTCCTGGAGGCAAGATCACCATTTCAGGCTGTGGTAGAGATAAGAGCCAGTAGCAGACTGTCTTGCTTTTCTGATCTTCAGATTGAATCCCAATTCCTGTCTCTGAGTTTTTATTAATCGTGCTACAAGTGGTGCCCAAACATTTGGCAATAATTTCCACATAAGCCTGAGAAAGCTTTTTTTTTTTTTTAAAAAAAAAAAAAAAAAAACGTTTCTAGACAGGTATTATTGGCATCCAAAACTCTCTCATGTTAGAGTAGTAACTAGTAATAGAACAGATCAGAATAATGTAGAACCTGGATATTTATCAGGGAACTATGCAATATTTGATTAATTTCCAGAATCCCTAAATCATTGATTTGACTATTTTTGTCAGTTTTAACATTATTATATGTTGCGGGCTGCAACATTGTTGCTGGCGACCACACGCAGAGGTGGCCGCCGTCTGTGCTCCAAAACAAGTGCTTTGCGCATGCGCCTCTCCCGAACAGGCGATGTCAGATCTAGCCTATCCCTGACAACCTGTCGATCTGGCGCCATGAGCTGACCAATTGCTGAGTGACACCTCAGAGGCGAGAGAATTTTACTATATAAGCCTGCCGATCTCAGTGAGCTGGGTCTCCTGTCTTCAGCTGTAAGAAAGCGCCTTAATAAAGTGTGATCGAGAAGAATCCTGGTGTCCGCGTCCTTTCTGCTGGCAGACGGGGGGGCGACAATTATATATGAGAAGACACTTGTAGGATTTCCCCAGATTTATTTTTACCCTAATATTGGTATTTTGTTGTTCTGACAAAATCTCCTCAGTAAGCTACCATTTCTTAAATAACATACCTGAGTACACTGATTAAAATATATGTATAACCTTATGTCTAGACTCTCTATTCTACCCCATTAATCTATATCATAACACTGATGTGAAAACATGACTTGCTAGACTTCTAGTAGACTATTTTCTAGTCGATTTTAAGGTAATAGGAATTAAGACCATCATATGTTGATGTGTATGTAAACTCAATTTTCCATTAGATGATGCCTGTCATTAACTTTCTCTTACCCTATGGTAGGATTACCTGTTAACTGTGTATTGATAACTGACATATTTTCATGAGAATGTATTTGAAATCTTGCAACTTCAATTAACCATTTGAATCCCTTGAAAATTGTGCTTTCTATTTTAATATGTTATTTATTGTTAATCATGTTTCCTAATTATTAAAAAATAAAATAATCATGACCAATTGTGAAGACTATCAGATATATGTGCTATCACTTCAATGGTTATCTGGTCAAGCATTCAGTTAACAAAATCAGAATAAATGTGAATATGTTTTATTAGCATGCAGTGTTATGAAATATGTGATATTAAACATTTGCCATCTTTAAACCATTTAGTTCAGTTCTCTTCTTCATTTTTCAGAATTATAGAAGAGTAGTTAATGATTCTACCTGTTTGAAAATTAAAACCATGCTATCTTATTTTATTAACAATACACAATCTGACACAGACAAGCATACATAGAGCTTCCTATAACATGTTCACCTTGCATCAATGAATATTTATACCCATAAAAAGAGGATTATTTTATAATACTTTGGACCTCACAACTACCACTTTGTTCTCTTTACGGGGAGAATGACTAGTTTTATCCCTCACATAAATGTCATCGAGTTTATTTTTCTTTGAATATTTTATTCTACTTATCATATGGTCTAAATTTAGTCATACAATTGGATATTTCAGTAGCTGCAGCATGTTACAGTTACACCAACATTAAATAAGATATCCCTTTTTGCTACATCTTTCCCAACACCAGTTATACTTAAAACATAATTTTCATTATCCTTTCTTTGTTCTGTATGTTTAGTGTTTTGATTATGTGGTGAAAGGACTTTCTTTTCTATTCTAATCCAGTTGGTGTTGTGTAAACTTCTTGTACCTTTATAGGCATTTCCTTAAAGTTAGGAAAGTATTCTTCTGTGATTTTGTTGAAGATGTTTTCCAGGACTTTAGGCTGGGGATCTTTTCCTTTAATTCCTATTTTTCTTAGATTTGGCCTTTTCCTAGTGTCCCAGATTTACTGGATGCTTTGTGTCAATAACATTTTAGATTTAACGTTTTCTTTGACCGATGTATCTATTTCTTCTATCATGCCTTCAGCACCTGAGAATCTCTCTTTTATCTCTTGTATTCCGTTGGTGATGTTTGCATCTGAGTTTCCTCTTAATGTACCTAGATTTTTCTTTTCCAAAACTCCCTCAGTTTGTGTTTCCTTTATTGCTTCTACTTCAATGCTTAGGTCTTGAACAGTTTTATAAATTGTGGGGACTGATTAGACCCTCTGCATATATGTTGCAATTACTTAGCTTGATCTTTTTGTGAGATTCCTAACAGTGAGAGCCTGGACTGTCTCTGAATCTTTTGCTTGTTTTTAGAACCCTTATCCTCATACTGGGTTTCTTCGTCCAGCCTTCAACTTGATATGCCTTTTTTGGTGCATATCCATGGAAGGCCTTTCCTCCTCTGACTAGAAATAGAGGAGGAGCAGATGCAGGGGGTGTGCAGAGAAGAAATGGGGAGAGGAGAAATGAGAGATGAAGGAGGAAAATAGTAGTCAGGTTCTTAAATAAATAAATAAATAAAATATTTGAAAATAATAATTTTCATCTTACCAGGAATGAGGTGATATTTGTTACTTAATTTAAAACTTCAGCTATGATTAATGATGTACAGAATATGAAAAAGAATTTTGACACCTAATGAAAATCCTTAGAGGAAAATTATATAAAACCTTGTCTACTTTTAAGCTTTCTGTTTTTTGGTTTTCTTGGGGTTTTTTTTGCAAAGTAGTTGTAGATTTTTACTTTTATTTTGAATAGAAACCTTTTGGCAGACACATGATTGGCAAATGTTTGCTTCCCATCACATTGACTGATTTTTACTACACAGAATATTTCCTTTTATGTATGAAAGCTTTATATTCACTTTTATTTTAGTATTACATTTTGTCTTTCTCTGAATTTTACAATTGGATGTCTTGAGTTCAACTTAATTTATTTAGAGTAGATTTTTATGTATGCTGTTAGAAAGAGGCTTAATTCCTTTGATTTTGAATGTCTTGTTACCCAGCACCATATGTTAGAAAATTCCATCTTTAATGTATAGTCTTGATATTCTTAATAAAGATTAGATTATTTTATATGTGTGGAGCTAACTTAATTCTGATACAGTAATGTAATGCATAAATAATGAAAAATAAAAGTGAAATAAAAGCATTCTATTCCAAAGTGATAGGATTGTATATCCGTCGCTGATAAGGATTTTATTTTTATCCATTCCCTTTATTGAAAAACATTTTATTTGCGTTAGTTGTCATTATTTTAATGTTTGTTACAACCAGCTTTATTTTACTTATAATCAATTTGTCAGTCATTCTTCAGTAACAACAGTGTGTTGTGCTTTGTGTATAAAATGCCCCCAAAGGGTATTATATTGAATATTCCACAATAAGACTGCTGCGTTCACATGTGGGATCATTTACCAGTAATCGGAGCAATGGTGCTCTAACTTTGCCATTACTCTATAGTTGAGCTTCATTGTAGGACATTGGTCCCTGGAAGCAAGACTTAGAAGAGCATATTCTGATGTAGTCTCTATCTTACTACTTAGTCTTCTGCTTTGCTCTGACACAGATCTCTACCAGCATGTCATTCTGCCTTGCTTCAGGCTCAAAGAGACGGTGTTAGATGACTACTATTTCTGAAAACAAGTGTTAAACAAACTCTTTAGGCTTATCTTTCTATGTATTTTGAAGAGGCAACAGAATTCTGAGTCCTGGGTTTGCTTTGGTCTCTAATCATGATTTTGTTTCCCTACATGATGCCTCTTGTGCTTTCCTATGTCATCTCCTAGAATCACTTCACCTTTTCCTAACGTCACTTGCACAAGATTTGCACAGGATATAGTTTTGCAGATAAAATTATCTAAAGATTCATTAAAGTCTCCTATGAAATGCAAGGGTCTCTGCTACTAAGAAAACCTTTCTATCACTTTTGAGAGCTTGCTGACAAATCTGGTGGATCTTCTTACCCTTTTCTGAGCAATCTTTAGTGATGTATTTTCTGTAGATATTCTTAAAAGGAGAAGCCAGATTATCTAAATACAACAGAAAATAGATTTGACATGTCCATGCTTGGAATTTTCTGAAAAATACTTTAAAATCCTGATATAAAATCAAATCCATTTTTCTATGCATTGGTGCACATAATCTAAATATTCTTTATTTCCCCTTGGGTCAAAGAAAAATGCTGCATTAATTTGTAAGTGACATGGCTCTCAAGTCCTAAGAGTGTAATTTATCAATGCTTAATGCTTTGGATTCTTTTCTCAGTGGAAACTTGGTTTTGCTAATGACATAAATCATGCACAAAGAAATTAAGCAATTTAAAATCAATTACAAGGAAGAACACATTTTGAATTAAAAGTAATTGTAATTAACTAAATCCTTAGCACTTTTAACCATCTGGATTTTCTTGAAAATATTTACATTTCAGCAGTCTCTGAAATTTTATAAAGCTGGGCATTGTGTGCTTAAAATTTTAAACATTTTATATTTATTACAACACTATAAGTTCTTGAAATGAGGACTGATTTTTTTCTTCCTTTAAGAAAAGTTATTTTGACTGATTCTGTTATGACTGTTACTGTTCTTTCCAAATCTTATACTTTATGCTCTCATGAGAGTACCTTAGGTTCGCTAGTATATTTCTGGGATAAGCTATAGTTCTCTCAAAATTACTTAGAGCAATTATAAGATTCATAAAATATTTAAAGGAATACGATGAAAATTTTATAAATGACTGACTGGTGACCTCAATTACACCAAGCCTAGCTAAGAAGTGTTTTCCATGATGATATTTACGTTTAAATGGAATATTTGCATAAGTATTTGTTTTGTAGTTTTCCATGCATCAACCTGCTTACAAATTTTAAATCTTGACTTCTACTTGTTGAATAAGACAAATAGTAATGAATAGCCAACAAAGATATATTTTTATCTTTCATAAAAAATTTTTTGTTACTCCTGACAATTTTATTAATCTTAAGGACACATAGTTTTAGGTATTATACTCCTATCCCTAAACTGCACACTCTGCTTTAAACAGAATGACAAAGATAATCTCAACAGTTCCTCCAGACAGAGCCCAGATCTTCTCAGCTATGCTGCTAGTAATTAACCTAATTGTTTTATTATATTCATTCATTGAAGGTAGTACAGTATAATTAGGAAGATTAACCTATTAGTGAAAAACAGCCAGTTCAAAAATAAGCTTAAATATCCAAGTTGTCAAAAAGACCAAAAGACCCTTGACATTTGTGTGATTATCATATTGCAAACATTCAGGTTCCCTCCCTTTTTTTCTTTCCAATCCAAGTCTTCATCCATTTTACCACCTAGTGAAGTAATAAATGAAAGCAAAGTGAAGTCAATAGGGTAGTAATGGAATGTGTTTTGAGAACTCACATTTTACTAGTTAACCTTAAATTCTATAGCTCTGTCTCCAAATAAGCAAGGGTAGAAAGTAGCATATAAAGATGTCTGAGGTAAAGTACCGACTGATGTCGTTGAGGCATCTTGTTACACACAGAGGTAAATAAAATAAAATAAAAATCTTTAAATCCTCACAAATATAAAGTTCTTTTCTGGGCCTACAAATAAAAGAACTGTGTGTATTTACCTTGTATGCATGTAGGTGGGTCTATATAAATGATTTTTAGTAAATAGAATGAGAGTATAAGTTATATAAGAAGACTACATAAGAGAAATGCATTCGTGCATGTGTCCCTGTGTCTGCATGTATGTATACCTATTCATAATACACATATTTGTACCTTCTGTATGTGAGGCCATAGAACTTTATAGTTCTTCATGAAATTTATATGTTTTTTTGAATGTCAAATGTGAGAATTCTATTTATTTGTATCTGTTTATTTTGGTGGCAATATATGAATAATTGAGGTAGGCGTTGTTTATTTGTGGCTTATATTATAATGTGATTTAATCAAGATAAGTAGCATATATACATCATTGTATATGCCTACTTGGTTTTGCGTTAAGAGCAATTAAAGTCTAACTTTTTAGCAAGTTTCAAGTATAAAATATTTATTAAATATGATAATTATAAGATATTATTTTAGAAAAATGTGCTAATCAATTAAATTAGGGATAGAATGACAAAACAAAAACAAAAGAAAAAACTCATGATGCCATTTACTCATGGAATCTATAAACATAATGCCACTTATCCATGGGATCTATAATGATCAAAGCCATAGAAACAGAAAACAAAATAATGTCTACCAGAGTAGGGAGAGAATGATGGAAGAGCAAAATAAATAAATAAATACATAAAAGTACATACAAAATGATAATAATAAGAAAAAGGACAGGCGCTAATCCAAGAATGCAAGGTTTCTGTTGTTTGGAAAGGGAGTGTTCCTCACAAAACTTCCTGTTTTGAAAGTCTAGTTCACAGCTGCTGAATACTGAATCTGATTACTGAAACTGATTGACAGCTGAGGACTCTGACCTGGTGTATTGAAACGTTACCTCCATTCTCTTTTCGTTCTCGCTGTGAGTGTAAATCTTCAGTTTGCCTGAGCATGCAAAGCATGAACACACTTCTCCCCTCAATGTGGTCATTAAATTAGGAACCAGACATAAAAATTACTTTAATCACAGAAACCATTTCTCATGGAGGAGGCAAGTAAATATAGTCGTCTTATCTGACCTGCCCTTTTACACAGCTACAGTCCCCTCAGATTTTCTTCAGGTTGCCTGCTTCTCTTTCAGCCTGAGAGGCAGATCAAACATTTAAAAGAAGTAAAATAGTCAGGCCTGCAACTTTGACTGGAAATGCCTGAGCCTCACTCTAGATCCACTGAAAAGCAATCAATCTTTAAGAAGTAAGCCTGTATATATGTTCAGAGCCATAGAAAAAGATACAAATTTCAATATATAGAAAAATATTATTACCAATCTAATTATACCTTTTTCATATGTATAGTAGTGCTGTTTGTAAAATATGTCTATGTTGCCAATCTATAAAATACCATATGTAGTTAGTTGCTTTTCTTGAGACAGGGTTTCTTTATGTCGACCTTTTTTTTATATTTGTCCTAGAACTCTTGAGGTATTCCATGATGGCTTTGAACTCACAGAGATCTACTTGCTCTGCCTCTCTAGTGATGGTATTAAAGTTGTACACCACCTCACCTGGCCTTAGTTTTAATATTTCTTAATAATCAATTGTCAGGTATAATCATCAAAAAATAAGTAAATGTGGTTCCCAGAGATGTCTCGCAATTCTGATTTGAAGAAAAATCAAAAGACTAGAAACTATCACAATTTTCAATGTTCTTTATTGGAGAACTGATTAAAAAGACATATAGAATATACTTATCTGTCATGTATTTTACGAAACAGTAATAAATCTAGTAATCTTAAGAGCTTGCATCAGATGAATTGCTAAGTGTTGTTTCAAATGCTTAACATCATCTTAATATTATAAAGGATTTCAAATTGCTAACTCTATCTTTCTAAATGTTTATGCTATATGTTATAAGTTATTAAAAGTTTATAATACTTCCAATTTGAGGTTTACATCTAACTGATATCATTGGCTTGCAAAAAATTTTAACTTTCAAATTTATAATTGTTTTTATTTTGCTTTAAATTAGAAGATTTAATGTACCAAAATTCTATTTTAGGCTTAATGTTTATATAAATAATACAACTTTCAAATGTATATGCACATATATGTATGTATATGTGTATACACACACACACACATATATATATATACATGAAAAAAGTTTGATGTTAAGGTAATCTCTAAGGAGGCATCTCAGCAAACACTAATTAAAACTAAAGTTTGATTTTATTTTTATGTAGTTTTATTTGAATATATATTTGAATTTACAAATACTATAAAACAAAATCACCTAAGATGATACATTATGTAAATTTATTGAAAATTAACCTTTGGTAGTTAGAAAGAAGAACTTCAGACAGTTATTATGTTTAAATTATTCAGCTAGATGAAAATGAATAACCCCTTGAAAGGTATAATTAAGGACATCAAAATGATGAAATCAGGTTTTTTTTCTATATTTGATATGTTCGTACTGCAAATGTGAATAATTTTAATAATTCTAAACTCAGGAGTATAAAATGATGTGAACCTCCTGGGAGTTCAAGCACTGAAAAAGATTATGTCTACTCTTCAAAGACACTACTTTTAGCAAAATCTTTCCCAGGGGTAAGAAATTTGAAACTTAGAAATGTGTCTGTAATGTAAGTATGCATTGCTTACAAACAAAGAAATTCTGGTCTCTATGGTATTAATTACTTCTACAAAGTGTAATCCAGTGAATTTTGTAACAAAGTTGTATGACTTTGTAAATTCTTACCAGCTGGTCTCATTCGAAGGGAAAGTCAAGAAGAAAGCCATAATATTATTCTTTTTGCCAAAGCTCTCTACCATATTAAAATTATATTTTTGGATGTTACATTGCATATTTGATTTTTGGATATCCCGTTATATAAAAGTGTAATGACTACACCCATTTTAAACACTGAACCAGAACTCCTTGCTTAAATGAATAAAATTGAAGGTTTATTGTTTAAACAAAATGCAATGTAGGAGAAGGGAGCTGTTTGTTCTTCCCGGATGCCCAGCTAGCTTATCCCTGAAATAACCACACAGAAACTGTATTAATTAAACAATTGCTTGGCCCATTAGCTCTAGCTTCTTATTGGCTAAGTCTTACATCTTAATTTTACCAATTTCTATTATACTGTGTATCACCACAAGTCTGTGGCTTACTGGGTAAAATTCCCTGCGTCTGTCTCCAGTGGCTCCATGGCTTCTCACTCTTGACCTTTCTTCTCCTAGTATTCAGTTCTGTCTTCCCTGCCTACCTAAGTTCTGCCCTATCAACAGGCCAAAGAAGCTTCTTTATTAACCAATAAAAGCAACACATAGACAGAAGGACCTCCTACACCAATGCAGCTATCCTGGTCAGGACTATCTGTGGCAGCCTATCCATGTTAGTCTCACATACAAATTTTAATATATTATTTTCTTATGCTTATGAGACAAATATTAAAATTGACTAACACTTAGACGTCATATGAGATGTCATCAATAAAATGACATTATAGAATACAAAATATGGAATTTATTCATAAAGTTTCCATGTATCATGTAACTTCTCATCTATATCTTACATAACTAAAAACACCTGTAAAAAGTACTATACTCAATGACTGTTGAAAAATAATAAAGATCTAGATCACCTTTGCAACCTGATAAACCTTCCTTGTTTGGGATACAAATTGGTCCCCCTATAATGTTGGTCCCTATCTCCCAAGTTGAAGATCTTCCCCACTAGCATTAAACAAACACCATTAGCCAAGCATCTTAATTTAATCTTCATGAAGAAAGTTAAATGTCATTTTTAATTCATTTATTTTCAATAGGTTTAATTATGTTACATCCCTCCACTCTCCCTGCTCCATCCAACCCTTTCCATAAACACCTTTACCCTTTTGTTCTCTCAAATTTTTGACTTCCTTTGAAAAATGTTTTGTTTTATTTAAATATAAACACAACATGCAGAGTACATTCAGTGTGGCTTTGTATTTATATAAGTGCAAAGATAATCATATCACAGGGCATTGGATAACCAATTAAGGGACTCACTCCTTGGGAAAACTGTTTCCTACACTCTCAGCCCTCCTTAGTTGCCTGTAGTTCTTGGTCTAGGAGCAGAGTTATATGAGATTTTCCTTTTATATTACAGTATTTATCTGGGTCTTGTCCTGTTATTTTTTGTTTAGGGAGTTACATTTTGAATACATCATTGATGAAGTTTCTCTATTATCTCTGGGAAATATAGTCTATATCAGATATCCTGGTGTTGTGTTCTAGGTCTGACAAATCTTTTCATTCCTTTATATCCATTTAAAGTGGTACAATGGTATCATATTTTATTTAAATAATGACAATTATCAAAATAAATTCAATCTAAAAATTGTTATTTATAAAGTAGTTATTAAGATATCTAGCAGGAATTCTGTACAATCCATGTGTTTTGTACAACTGAAACTTGCCAAGGTTTCATCTTTTCTTCTTAATTTATTTGTTAACCTTTAAAACCAACATCCAAAATCAAAGTTAGAATCAGCAGGCTATATCCTATTTTTACTAGTTCTGGCCTTCTTCAAAATCACATGTGTGATAGTTCCCTGGTGACTCATTTGCAAATTAGATTTTACTTTCAATATCTCAATGGGCAACCATGGGGAAAAAAAAGAAAAAGAAAGAAAAAAAAGCTTTTTATCCCTGGGTATGTTGTTGGACAAAATTGATTAAATAATTCATGTATGATATAGATGGAGGACACAAATTGGCGACAATAATCAGAATGATCAAGATGAAATCTGAGAAATAAAATCCTTACAGGATGTTAAAATTCACATATACTCAGAAGACTCTTTTAAAGCCCATGCTCTCATAATAAGAAAACACCTGAGACGCTCCCTTTTCCTCTCAACGCCAAAATCTTTTTATCTGTGAAAATGTGAAATAATATCTAGGGAACAGTTGTCACTGCCTGGCCAATTAAGTATGCTCCCAAATGAAAATGGATCATCTGTAATGAAAAGAATAAACAATGATCCTAGTAATACAGAGAAACCTTTACATGACCATTTGATCACAATACACAGTTAAATAAGTAGCATCAAATTTTAGAGATAACAGACAAATTAACTTGGGTCCGACCTCAAGTAGAGACTACTAAGGGACAGAATGTTAGTGAAGTTCCCAAGAACACACACACACACACAAACACACACATAAAAGCAAAGCAAACAAAGAAGAAAAAATTCCTAAAAATATATAGTAAAATACACTAAAGAAGACTTATAAAACATATAAAAGAATAGATATTTAAAAAAATAATAATAGAAAACAGGGAAAAAGATATATTATATGCAAAACAAATAAATACCAAAACAATACACTATGTCAAAAGCTATGCCAATATTAGTACATTGCATTAAATACTCCATTTCTCCAAAATATATCATAATAGCTTATGACAATATTAGACTTCACTAAAAGGAGGCAAGTTTAGTATTCTAAGACACAAAAAGGTGGCAATAAAATATAAAATATGACACACCACTCAAACAATAACAAAGAAAAAGAAGGATCAACTGCTTCTCTTTAATAAATATAAATTACTAAAGCATGTATTGTTATTAGAATAAAAGAAGATAATTTAAATAATAAATTCAATGGCAAATCCAAAAGACCTGTTGTTATGAATAAAGATATATTGAAAAATAATGTTAGACTTGTAATGGAGATTGCACTAGAAATCATTCAAAAACTATATTAATTACAACACTATTTGACCAATAGCTTAAGTGTATTCCTACATCTTAAATTAACCCATTTCATTTAATCTATGTATCACTACGAGGCTGTGGCCTAAGGTATGGTTCTGGGGCCTTTCTCCTTTGGCAGTTATATGGCATCTGCCTGACTCTGCCTTCTTTCTCCCTGCATTTAATTTAATTTTTCTGCCTAGCTATATTCTGCCCTTCCATAGCAGTCCCCACAATCATACGTCTCTGTGCAGTTAGCTCATTAACAGTCAAAAAATGTTAGGAAAACACAGTAATATACATAAGCTAGACTCCATATGTAGACTCTGTATTCCATCTTTATGTGGCTTAATTTTTTACTCTGTTGCTTTTTAATATTTATCTTTATCCCTTTAATCTATGACTTTCTGCCCTCTTTCTGCTCCCTCCTAAGCCCATGTACATTTATCCTATTCTATGACACATTTAGAGATCTTGTGTGTGTGTGTGTGTGTATGTGTGTGTGTGTGTGTGTGTGTGTAAATCTGTCTTTATCGTGTATCTGTAATCATTTTCTGACCAGAAGCACTTCATAAATGCTTAGCAGGCATGACTAAGACTAATGCTCAGCTTTGCCTGTTTTCTCTGCCCTATCCAACATGGTGGAGATATGTTCGCTGCCTCTGCGCGCCATGCTTACCACCACAGCTCTAGGGACACAGTGGGTCTAGGTTGCCATTAAGCAACTTGTAGCACTCTGCGCACAAACCTTATGTGCTCTGTAGCACGACCTCCCAAGAGAGCCAGAGTTGTTCATGCTGCCAGTATGAACCAGGAAATCATTTCTTATAGAAGTCACGTCTCTGCCTGCAGCTAGCAAGCAGAGCCTATCTGGAAAAAAAAAATACAGCTATCAAGAAGCTGTGCTTGGCTCCAGTTTTCATCAGTCTAGAAGCCCTCTTTTTTTCTTTTCTTAAACGTTTTTATGTCTTATGTGGATCCATGCCCCAGACAGTGGGTGCCGTTTGTAAATGGAAACTGCTCTTTGTTCCCAGCCACCCTGACCAGAATAATCACATAGAAACTATATTAATTACAATGCTGATTGACTGATGGCTCAGGCATATTCCTAGCTATCTCTTACATCTTAAATTCACTCATTTCTATTAATCTATGTATCACCACGAGGCTGTGGCCTACCGTTGAGTTTCTGACGCCTTTCTCCTCCTGCATCTACATGGCATCTCTCTGACTCTGCCTTCTTTCTCCCTGCATTCAGTTTAGTTTTCCTGCCTAGCTCTATTTTGCTCCTCCGTAGGCCATAGCTGCATCTTTATGAACCAATGGTAATAAAACATATTTATAGCATACAGAGGCAAATACCACATCATAGTCTTGTAGCATGAGCTCTAGTTGGCCTTAATAAATAAAACCTGCAGTCATATATTAAGGGATGAAAGCTGAAGAATAGAGGAGCAGTGCAGCCAGTCACTAGAGAGACCTTTTACCTCTACTGATGCTCAAAGCAAAGGGGCGATCCTGTCCTCAGGCTGCCCCACCAGACTGTGTTTTCAGACTGCCTCTATCCCCACCAAATCAGACTGCCTAAGCGCTTGCCTCCTCACACCTTTTATTACTCTTTCCACCCAGTCATCTCACTCATCTCCATCTCCCTAGTGCTGTGCACACAATTAAAAGTGTGGTACTCAAGTGCTGTGCTTGACGGATGCAATCTTGTGAAGCCCAGCCTAGCCTTGAACTAACAGAGATCCTTTGCACTCTGTCTCCCCAGTCAGGGGATTAAAGGTGTGTGCCACCACTCCCTGGTGTCTAGTTGGCTTTGCTCTGCACTCTGATCTTTAGACAAGATTTATGTGTTTAAAAACAAACAAGATATCACTATATATTCTTTCAAAGAAATCAAGACCAAATATGACCAAGTCTCTCTGAACCCACCTGTCGCTGGGATCTCCACCTAAACACACCTCATCTCCACGGAAGGACTTTTCGGGAGACACTGTGACAGTACAAAAGAGCCAGATTTTATTAGTACACCTTCACAGGGCGAAACAGAAAATAACCAAAGGATTACTGTCATGGTCTACATGTTAGGCAGGCTTTGTAGTGTTTTTTAATGACTCTCTAGAATAAGAGTGTCCTGCCATTTGGTGGTGGTGCATGCCTTTATTCCCAGCACTCAGAAGCCAGAGGCAGTTGGATGTCTGTGAGTTAGAGGTTAGTCTTGTCTTCAACAATTAGTTCCAGGGAAGGCACCAAAACTACAGAGAAACTGTCTTGAAAAACAAAACAGAAAAAACAAAAAACAGAATAAGAAAGTCCTTGGGCACTTGGTCACTTGGTCTTATCCCAGCAGTGGGAGCTACCTGTTATTAGCTAGCTACCTTGCTGATTAGTTTTAACTGTTAACTTGACACTGCCTAGAACTACCCGAGAAGAGTGTCTTAATTGAAGAATGATCCAGACTATGTTGTCCTGCGTGCAGGACTTTGGGAAAGTCTCTTGATTGTTATTTCTTGTTTATTATTTATACAGTTCACGGTGACTTACTTGACTCCATGGCTGCGTTCGAAGCTGTATGAATGAAGAAAGCTATGGGAGAGAAACAGCAAACAGGCACCATGAGTGCATCTGTTTCTCTCTGTTCTTCACTATGTATGGATGTGATTGGCTATCGTGTGCATCCTTTCCTTTGCTTTCCCACAGTGGTGGGTGTCACACGGGAATAGAAAATGAGGAACCCCTTTTTTTTCTCCTAAGCTGTTTTTTTTTCATCATAGTAATTAATTATGACAACTTAAAGAAATTATAACAGATAGTTGTCACAAAGATTTTAGGTTCTTAGAGTCAAATTTAGCTAACTACTTTTGTGAACCTTTGTGGCAGCTTATGATGACACCCATCCTATGAATAGAGAGAGAGACAAGTCAGGTAAGTCTCTTCCCTTACAGGCTGTTAATGTTGGGAGGGGCTGCCAGTCTAAAGACCCCCAAGCATACTAATTATTTTTTTCCATTCAAAAACATAATTAAATAAATAATTTTTTTTTACATTTCTTCCCCTTCTTCCGGTCCCCTCCCACTACCTCCCACCCCTCCTCCCTCCCCCTTCTTCCTTAAAA